>JAQFVV010012933.1:111142-404270 GCA_028023455.1 Epiperipatus broadwayi
ATAATAGATTATGAGTTCTCTGCATTAATTACTGATTTATTTCCAGTCAGATATAAATGAGAACTGTATATAGTATTTTCTGTAGTTACCACTCGAGATCAGATATTTATAAAGTTGTGGAGGAAGGTTGTCTTCTTATGAATTTTATAATAAATTTATCATGAAATATTTGCATGTCTAATGCTAGGTTTGAAATTAAGACCACATAGTTTGAATGGTTTTATCATTATTATGCTTATTATTATTTTTTTTTTTGAAGGACAATTTAATTACTTTCTCCAGTATCTTCTATAGTCCTAAATATGGCCAATGATGATGATCTCTGGTGGGCATTATAATTTATAGCTGCAATTTGGCGCCCCGGGTATATTTGATCCTAAAGTTAGTATAGAATTCAATTGACTAGCTACTTGAAATAAATGAGAGTTTATTGAGGTTAAATAAGTGAAAGAATGCGCTGAGAAAGTTGAGGTTACAATATGTATCTATAAACATATAGATAATATGAATTAAAATATTAATTAGCCTTTTTTTTTTCAGTCAAAAGTATTTTCTTCTTCCTTTTTTTTTTTTTTTTTAAAAAAATAAAGTCAATTTTTTTGATAGGTAACTCAAAAAAATTTTTTTTATGGCAGGTTACTCTCAATTAATTAATCATATTTTTAAATTAATCTAAAAAAGATTTTCGAAGTCCTCTTTTTTCTTTTTCAAAATAAATTGTTCATGAATCAATTATTACTTCTAGATTTTAATTCAGTTCAAGCAAAATTATTTACTACTTATCCATTATATGTATATTTACCTGTGCTTCTCTTTGTGAGTTTGTCTTGGTGAGACAGATATAATCCAGGATTGTGATAATCAGGAAAGTATAATTCAAGTATGGTTGTTGGCATTGATCAGTTTCCTTCTGGCTAGGATTGGTCCAGGGAAGTTAGTCATCTTTTCAGAACACAGTTGTAGCTATGAATTACAAAGAATCTTGACCCTTTTTCCTCCACGTGAATTCAAACTCCAACAGTGAGCTATAGAGCAGCTGCTTTCTCGCATTCTTATATCCTCATGATAGTTTTCTGTATAATTCTGCTAGCCATTTCTGCAGCTAACTTTTACAAAAATATTAGCTAAACTATTTTAGCAACTCTCTTTTCAAAAACTATCCAGACTCTTCTGGCCAGCTCTTACAAAAACTGCAAGCCAAACTGAACTGATATTTTTTTTTATCAGTCTTTTTATAATCTTGGTTGGGTCAGATGATAAAAACATAGTAACTGTTTTCAATCTGTCTAATTCTTTTGAAAACAAGTTTGAAGTTTTATCAAGATGTGATATACATGTTTTTACCAATTAATTAAAAGATTTCAAAAATAGACATTTTTATAATTATCAGAAAACATGCTTATTTTTAAATTTCAAAATCAGAGTAATAATAATACAATATCTTTTTAAATGTTTTAATTAATAATAAAATTCTGTTTTTAATTGAGTTATTTAACCTTTTACAATTATTCCAAGTGAAATGTAGAAAATATCTACAAAAATTTATGTCTGCGTTTATTTCTACTTTTCCTTTATATATATATATGTGCACACTCACAATTATGTTGCTGTGTGGCATGTAACGCAGATGGTTACAGTATAATTAATTATACACATTTCCAAAAGTATATTTATTACCTGCTAGCTTTTTTGGTAGTGGGTCATTTATGGCAACAAAAAAAAAATTATTTTAATAAAGATATCCTGGATCTGTGATGTCCTTTGTTAATCCAAGTCTTAGATCTATGGTGTCTTATTAATTTAATTCTCATTAATTAGCTATATATTCTTTCCTATTTAGGTACTGAGTGAAAGTTCTGGGGTGTTTATTTCTGGCTCCTACTGGTCAACTAATTCATGTGTGACACCAAGTTATCATGGCCATAGGAAAAAATATAGTATGCAATTAATTGTTCCCGCATGTAAATAAAAAAAAAAAAAGATGTGACATATATATGTATTTACATCATACAATGACACATTGTCTTTACATTTAAATTTATATGCCCATAATACATTTAGGTTGTTTTGCCGTATCAATTAAACATGATTGTAATTAAATGCAATTGGATTGCCAATTTTTTATAGATTTAAAAAACTATCATTTTATTTTTAATTCTCTATGTCATAGGATATGAATTTGCATCAGTGAATGTATAACTATGTATGAATATATTTATATGTGTGTGTATTCATTTTACAATTGGTTATCATTATTTGATCATATAAACATTTTAAAGTTCTGCTTAATATAACTTAACATCTTATTCCTATGATTAGCATTCACTTATTGTGCATGTATGTAATATTGTATTCAAAGGTGAACACATTTGTGATACAAAATTTCATTTTAATGCAATTTTGTTTTACTTATTTCACTGAATTATAATTAAAGCATTTAAGCAATCATGTATGTCTTTTATTGATTGTAATATGCTCAAAATTCTATAATAAAATTGTGTACAATATACATATAATTAATGCATATGTGTATATTTAAACTATTTAACATTAATAACACAGTAAATATTAAAATAGAACAAAATAATTTTTAAAAAATGAACACTGGGATTAAATGATAAATATTCAATTCTATAATTATATTTAAAAATTAAATACTGCCTAACACTATACTAGGACTTAGAAAAAAAATAGAAATTCATATAACACTACAATACTATTTTAGAAAAATTCTTCCCCAACCATGATTTCATCTATTAACAAATATTAAAATTATATTGTGTTTATGTTTTTGAAACTGTATGAATAGATTTGTTTCATGTACATTTGAAGTGATGTGTTTTGTGATCTGGATGTGCAGGTGATGGAGTGAAGTCCCTGCAGGTCTGGACATATATTACATTATTATAACTATCAGTTCATTTATATTGCAACTTTCCAATTGTAATGTATTTATGATCCGGCCATGTAATTTATGGAATTTTTAATCTGTAAAAAATTGTTTTATAATTTTGTATCTTGGACGGTGGTTTGTGTGTGTGTGGGGTCTCTGGGCGGATGAGTGAAGTCCTTATGAGATATCTCATCTGGTTGGGGACCCTTCATATGGGCTGACTATGCTATTGTCCTTTGCCTATTTTAATATTATATTGTAAATTTTGACTTTGGCCTCACAGCACTTGGCGATGAGGCACAAATAAATTTGTTTTGGAACAAACAGACCTTTTCAAGTGATTTCATTTGAAAAGGTATATTTGTTAATAGATGAAACCATGGTTGGGGAAAGAATTTTAGTAAAATTTTGTTGTTTTGGCTATTATTGTAGTGTTGTATGAATTTCTATTTTATAATTATATTAACATTGGGATTATTTATAATCATTCATAATTTTCTTTTCTTTATTAGTTAATTGCCTAGAAATTTTGCTGGCAGTCCAGTTGATAAAAAGTTTTCTCTCACATCTTTGATATTTTGTTAATTAGATCAATAATTAGTTTGTGAAACTATATTTTATTTCATGGTGCTTATCATATTTTGATGTTGTAGATTGTCAATTTATTTGGTGATCAAGGATAGTTTGGTTTTACAGTTAAAAAATGAATTTATATTTCAGCCAGCCATTGCTAAGATTTTATTCTGCCTCCTTATTTATTTTAACATACTTGCAAATGATCTAATTTTTTGATTGATCTTGTACCAATTTGACAATCTTCTATTTTCAACAAAAGATCAAATCAATTAATCATTTAAAAATAAAAACGATTTATTTAAATTACTTTACATAGTAAATATATATATTCTCATTGACTTGTGATGTACAATTTACTTCATTTTTTCCATTGTTACATGTTACAAGAGAAAATTTTCTAATCTGCATCATCTGTATAAATAACAATTGTTTTATTTATCATATTGGTTTTTATATATGTATTAATATAATGTGTAAAATTTAATATAGAATTCATTTGTATATTTTAATAAGTTTCATTGTGTGGGTGTTTAATATATATATATATGAATGTATAGGCTTATCTGTTTATATAATTTACGGTGTATATTATATATGAAAGTATTAAAATTTTTCCACCTTGCTTGACCAAAATTGACATATTTCCCATTATTATTTATATGATTCTTATGTGCATATAGGATGAAATATGCCTTTGCATTTTGGTAAGATTTATTGAAATATTTTGTGTATAATAATGTTAATGAAAAAAATACAATTATCCATTTAATTATTGGTCAGAAAATAAGTCTAAACTTTCAGCAATTAGCAATTAATTAACCTGATAAATAACCTTCTTATCGTTATTTCTTTGTGGGGTAGTTATTTTACTGTATAGGTTTCCATTTGTAGGTTAATATACAGCTAAGGTCTTCAGACAACTTGAACATTTACTGCAGTAGAAAAGGCTTTGTAACATGTTTCCAATTGAAGGTGCCAGTAGATCTTTCAAAAATACACCTCAAAAAAGTTTTTTTATGTTGTTATAAAGTTTATTGCAGAAGAGAGTGACAAACTGGATTGTAAGATATCAAATAAACGATAGGACCATTTTGTGAAATACATAGAGGCTAAACTATTTTATGATTTGAAGGATAGATTTATTTTTTGAAATTACTTTTGAAATTTATTTAATGAATAATATTTCTGTAATGTATAGTTGTCACAAATAGCTGAATTTTATATATATATATGGAGTTAGGATAATCATAACAGTTATTAAGAATAGGGATTTAATTAGGCAAAAACTAAATTCTAGAATCAAAACTTTAAATAACTCAAGTTTGCATCCAAGTTATCTAGAATAAAAAAAGCCCTGTTAGCACAGACAAAAATTAAATTGCTGCAATTTATAAAAAGAAATATTGTTAAGTCATTTGAAAAACGATGCTACTTTTTGGATTTCTGGACATATACTAAAATTTTTTAAAAAACAAAATTTCAGTAATAAATGCATCCTATAATAGCAGTAGATAAGTTGTTAAATATTATTAAATAAATTGAACATGATCTTCATTATTTTTTCAAGTGTTCTTTTTTTTTGATGTCCTCATGTTTTGAGTAAATAGGAATATATGACAATAGCAGGTAGCAGATAAAATATTTGTATGTGACGTACCAGAAATTTAACTTTCAATTAAGAATAAGACTTTGAAAAAGATATAATTTATTTATAGATAGTAAACCAGGAACTAGAGAACAGTAATAACAAAAAGAAGTTACCAATAATAATTCTATAAGATTAACAAGAAAATTAATTTATAATAGCTATAGTTTTCACTGATTGCCAAGTAATTCCAATCGGAAGAAAACTTTCAATGAGGTTAGCGTAGTTTATGCACCTATTTTTATATTGGTTTTAAGTATTGACCATGATTTTTTGAGCAACTCATTTCATTTAGATTGTGTATCCAGTTTTGTTAGACATCTTAAACTTAAATCTGTGTATGGTCCGGAATATGCCAGTGTTAAAAATAGTACATTTTTTACTTATAGAATATTTAATTACCTAGTAAAAATTTTCGAAAGACTTCTACTATTCTGCCTTGCATTTTTTTTTTTTTTTTTGGGCACCGTTCTGTTTCCAAGTGATTACTTGTTTCTTTTCCATAATAATCAATATATCCTTTTCAGAAATCAAAAGGCATCAACTAGATCACTAGCTTATATGATGTTATTGTAGGCTTCGTTTACTTTTGAGAGTCTACTAATGTAGCAGCTTGATATATTCTTTATCAGAAACTTTTATAAAGCTCAAAATTGGCTTCATCATAGTCTATAAAAATAACATAGTTTCCACAGTAAATTTTTAATGCGAATATCTTTATGATTTCTGTTTGTCAGAATATAGTCCAAATCTTTTCACTGCTATCAGCTTTTTTTTTTTAATATTAATGAATTTCTTAGGTCTGTGACTTTTCTACAGACAATCAATCCCTTATCATGTTTGTAGATGATATAATCATATTTGTTCACAGCCTCCATCTTTCTTGAAATAAAGATCTCAAGTGTGACAAACATATTTTCATAAACAATTTTTTTTATATAACTTTCTTTATTATCATCTAAATATTAACACTTCTGATCAATATAATTATTGTTAATAAATTAATCATTAAGTTAAGCATTTACAGTTTATACAATGGTAAAATGGCAAAAGTCTGTTGAATTATATCATTGAGCTTAAATTTGGAAATAAAGGAATTGCATAGATTAAGTGCATATATGGAATTATTATTATTAATATTATTTATATGTATTAAATATAGTTTAAAATAAATTATATTTTTGTATGTATATGAGGGTTTTCTGAAATTATAAAGTATTTTGTCTATTGCAGGGTTAGATAGGTTAGTGGAACCATTGCGGACTACATGCACTACTAAAGTAAAAGCAAACTCCGTTAAACAGGAATTTGAAAAACAGGATGAACTTAAACGATCTGCTATGCGAGCTGTGGCTTCTCTTCTCACTATTTCTGATGCTGACAAAAATCCATTGATAAATGAATTCATATCTCAAATTAAAGCCAATGCAGAATTATCTTCGATGTTTGAAAGCATCCAGAAAGATGCGAGTGCAATGTCTTCTGACACTGCTTTAATGGACACTAGCTAAGCTTTTTATTTTTCTCAGTTTATTTTAAAAAAAAAAAATCCTTTCTTAGGCTTTAAGAATATCTTACGATATTCTTTCCGGAAATTCCTGATAAAGATTGGATTGGTACAGAGTCATTTGCACTTAGACAGTGCGTGCTGAGTGTTGTTAAGAATCCACAAAGAAATTCATATTCTCAGGTTCTAGAAAAACATAGATTTTTTTTTTTTTGTTATGAATATCTTTTCCTCCCCAATGCAATTTATTATTATTATTTTTTTGTATGAATTTGTTCTTAAAGAATATTTGATAAAAAGAATGCTTGTTGGATGTAACAGTTGTAAATAAAACGGTGTAAGAATCCAAAAATTCAGTTCATAAAAAATTAAAAAAAGTTATATCCAATTTAAAAAAATGTTTTAAGCAGAAAAAGGATTTCTAAAGATCTAGTGGAGAATTACCAAAATTTGAAAATTAATTTATTAAAATTACTATGGAGCAAAAAAAAAAATATATATTTTAAATAAATTTTTTTCTTTTGAATTTTTTCAAAGTTCTTATACCACATTTTTTAAATATAAAGAGAATTGATAATTTTAAAATGAACCATAGGGATATTTTGTTAAGTAATTTAACTGGATCTTTTGAAATCGTTGACAGGAAGTTGTGCTTTTTTTTTTTTGCAAAAATTTGATGTATAATTAAGACTCAATTGCTTGTTATTAGAAAAAAATGTTTTGAAATGAAATTTGCCTCTTTATGATTTTCTAACTGTAAAATTACTTTGTTATTTGCTGTTGAAACTCGACATCTCCCGTTAATATTTTCTTTCTTACCCCCAGAATTATTATTTACTTAATTTTTTTTTTTAATTTGTCATTTGTTTCAATTTTTAATTTTGTGAAGAGAAAAAAAAAAAAATAATAAAATGAAATTCTTTAAACAAATGTTTTATTTAATATAATCAAAATTAGTTAATAAGTATATTGAAGTTATCAATTGATATAACCATTATCGATTAATATAATAATTTTCCATTAACTAAAGTGATCAAAAAAAGATTAATTGATTTGATTTGGAACTTTAACTTGGGTTAAATGCTTCATTTATTATCCACTCACTCCCTCCCCAACGACTGAAAAAATGTGTTGCCAACTATTTTAAGATTAATTTTAAAAATTTTGTTTAATAGATGGTTTGTGGATAATTTATATTATGGTCTTTAATTTTTTGTGTTTATATAATTTTTAATATCTTCATAATTTCGGGATGCAACAATAAAAACATTATTTCAAAATTATTTGTAAGAATATAAAACAAATGAAATATGAAATCCAAGTTGTAGATCAAAAAACAAAAAAACCTGAATAACAAATGGATCTTTTACCAACCCCATTTAACCCTAAGATTTCAGCTGAAAACTAAAATACATTTGGAAATTAGGTTTTAATATATAACATTTCCAAAACAATAAAAGTTCTGTTTGAATTTTGATATAAGGAAAAATCTGTAAACATATTTATCCTTTTTTTAAAAAAAATTTAAGAAATTATTGCTTGCAATTTAAGTTGTGTTATTGTAAAGAAATACAAGTCCCCTATTGAACATATCTTTACTGCATACGAATTTGCAGAATCAGATTAAGTAACTGTAGAACTTTGTAAAAAAATTACCATATTTTCATTAAAAAAAACTCACAAAATAAAAATTTTTCTGCTTACGCTTTCAGCTGTTCTATTGAAGACAGGAATCACAGTAGAAAGTTCTCATTTTAATATACAGTAAAGTAAAAAAAGAGGAAAGAGCCCACTGCAAAAGGAAATTCTCTCAAACAGTTCCTTATAAAGAATTGATGAAAATAAGCATTATCCACAAGATTTTCCAACTGCTGGTAAGGATTTGAAAATTTTTTTATCTTCCCTTTAACCTCTAGTTAAATCAATATTAAGTAATTAGCTGAATTAATTTTGGGCTATTTGGAAAAAATACTTCTATATCTGATTGGAATCTAAAAGATTCTGTGTTCCATCTACCCTAAATTCGAATCCTAGATCAGATAATAGCAGGCTAAAGTATTACCACCATATCACTAATTTCTTTTGAACAGCTGTAATGTATTTTAATTAGTGTATGTCATTTGTATCTTCTAAACTTAAAAGAAAATAAATATACAGCCTTGGTGTGAAATAGAAAGCTATCAAAATACAAAGAAATGTAGATAATGTCTACAAACATAAGTTCATAAATTATGTTTTATCTCCAAAATAATTATCTGGAAGCAGATACTATAATAAGCCTTTATTACATAGAAGTCTCATTAAAAGAGATTCATGGATGAGCATCTGAATAGAAGTTTTTTTATTGGATATTTATATGCCTTTTGTGGTTCATTGCAATGATAATCAAACTGGTTCTCTGATCAACCAGTTCTAGCACTCAAACTTCTTATGAATTCCCAAGCAATAAGGCCATTTGATTATGCCAATATCTGAAAAGAGCTAAATAAAATTAGAGAAATAATCAAATTTAGCAGTTTCCAAGAGACAATTTCAGCAGCATCAAGAATAGGGATATAAAAATATGAAGATTCAAGATGGTAGTAGTGTAGATATAGATATAAATAAGGTTTATTTGATTGAATTAAAACTTGTATTTGCTGAGGATGCAAACTTGATGACATCATTGGGCACATTAAGGAAAATGATTATTTTCTGAGCATGCTTTCAAATTTGAATGTAAAATCAAAAATGAGTTAATGTTAGTAAGCTTTATCTCAAAAATCACATGCAAAAAAGAAAAGGCATCTGTCATTTCAATTTTTGTTTTTAAAATTGGAAGGAATGAAAATTGTAAGTCTTAACCTGGAAGTTCTCATTAAAGGAACGATAATTTTTGTGCATTGTTCTTTTTAATCTATAATTTTATTTTATAATATTAGTACTTTATTATTTGTTTGTGTTTTAAATATATGCTGCAACACAGTACATTATTAATACTCATACATTATTCAAGAATTATATGTTTGATAATTTAGAGTAGTCTAAATACTATTGCAATAATACTTAACTACAGTCCCAAATAAATGTTATCAATATTATTTCTACAAGAATTTAGTCTTGTTGTCTGCAAATGCCTTCATTAGGCTCTTTCTCAAATGCTTTCAGTTATGATCTATTGGAATCTCTTGAATTATATAATCTTTTTATCTAAAATTGTATTTTATTACAGATTCATGCATATTTTAATACTATACTTCAAAATTTGTACATATTCCTTTTTTAGTACTCTCTAAAAACAATCATTTAATAATGCCAGATAAAAAACCAATCTCCCATTTTTTTTACCATATTGTTTTAACTTTTCTAGTTTATCTATTCCGTGTATCATAAGTGAATCTTAATCAATATTTGGGGAATAAATTCGCTTATCTCGAATAAGTTAGTTGATTGAATATGTTTTACTTTTTTATATTTACTTAAGCAGCATTAATTTATTATAATGATGATGATAAAAAAAAGTCTTTTTGGGAAGTCACTGTGTTCAAGCACTCTGGAGTGATAGAATGAGCTTTGATCCAAGGAACTTTAATCCCTAGGTCCATCATTATTCCACTGCATTAAACCATTGAAGATCATAGTTTTGTAAAATCTTACTGCTAGCATTTCAATATTAAAGTAGTAAGACTAAAACTTCTATGCTTATAGATTTGGAAAATCTCTAGCTACTAATATTTCAGATCAAATTTGAAAATAGCTTCACAGTTTTTTACAGAATAATAAATTACAGATTTTAAATCAGCATGCAACCATTTTTAAACAGCAGATAATGCTTTCCAAACTGTTGAAATAAAATTTTACAGACATTTAGTGTCTTGGAAATGGCAATTATAACCCATTTGCATAATTTCCATTTCTACCACACAGTTATAACATTAACAGCTATGAGTATGAGAGCAAGTAGTCTCTTGAAAGCGCTAAGTACTTTAATAGTTTTATATTTTAGTAAATTAAAATTTCGTTTTTAAATATATATGTTCTAGCTTCATTATTTGTGCAAACAGCATATATATATATATTAGACATTTAGTATAAAATCTATCAAAATAAAATTATTTTATTGGTATAATCATAAATTAAGTTTGCCATGCAAAAAATCAAAAATTTATACACATGACAGGTTTAAGTGGTTTGAGTAGGATATAAGAAACTACCATGTGGGAAATAAGTTTAGTTGTTGGGGAAAAAAGTTCTTAAAAATATTTCATATAGTACTGAAACAATTAAAAGAGATAAATATTAGTGCAAGAAGATTTTACTCCCAAAGAATAGTATTTTGAATTAAAAAGATATAAAAACATTTGGTATGAGGTATTAATTCTTTTAATTGCAATTTTATTCAAAAAACAATTGAAGAAAGGAAGAGTAGATGTAAAAAAAGACTAATTAAAGTCTAGGTATGGAAAAATGTTTGTTTTGGCTTTAAAAAGATTTTGAAGAAGATAAAATCAATCGAGAAATTGTTAAGAAAATTCAAATGTTCTTTTTTACTTAAAAATGCTAACTTTTAAAAAAAAATTGATGTGGGGAAGATATTTGATACAGATATAATTGAAGTTCCTGATGCATAAAATTGAAACTGATAAATTCTTAAAACTTTCTCGACACATGGAATATTATATAAGTATACCAAAACAATGAGAGGTTTAAGAAGTTATAAAACTATTATACTGTTATCCATGCTCATTTTTTTTACCAAAATATATGAAAAAGAAAAAAGGCTGAATTTTATTCATCCAAGATATCAGGTAGGATATAAATGTAGATTTCTGGATCTTATACAAATATTGATTCAAAGTAATTCAAAGATGTTATGAGTACAAGTTCAAAAATTTTCTTATCAGCTCTTACAGATTTAGTAAATCCCAACAGTTTAAACAATTTGAGTTGAGATTAAACCATAACAGTCCAGAAGTTGAAGTTTAATTACTGGGAAGACAGTTTTTAAGATTCAAAAATATAAATTAATTGAAAAAATGAAAGACAAAAGTATAAGATTTAATTTCCAAAAATTCTTTATATTCATAGTATGTTCCAGTGAAAAGATGATAATTTTTGTCTCCAAACTGTTCTACAATGACGTGGACCATAATATATATGCATATCTTATATAGTGACATAGCTTACCTGTTGAATACAAAATTTTTATGTATTTGGATATGATTCATACCTAAACTCGAGCTGGAACAACATACATTAAATTTTGTTTTAAATTGGGAAAAATTGTTACTGAAATGTATGAAATGATTCAAACTGCATGACTTTGAAGCCATGAATCATAAGAACATTTTCACATGATTTGCATGTGTTTGTGACGACAGGCTGAACATTGACGATCTGCTGTGGTATGAAATACACTAACACATTTCATTTTATAACTTATGATTCAGACATCCTATTACCTTAAAATTGTTGCAGTGAATAACTAAATTAGGTCAATGTACAACACGTTGATTTAGAAATGGAAGAGCAGGCAGCTTGGAGAGAGAATCTGTCATCTTCCCTAGGACATTATATATATTGATGTTTAAGATGATTATAAAGAAGATATTAGAAATTACAAAGTTAGTTATTTACAAAATCTTTACCAAGATAATTACTATTCACAGTGAACTTTGGATTCAAATCACCTAAAAGAAGATGAATTTAAAACTTTACCAAGTGGATCACAGCCAAACATGGAGAGAAGTTATAGAGGACTAATGAATAAGAGTTGTAGTTATGTTTTGGATTTATAGATTATGAAAAGATATTTGATTCTATAAACATTTCCACAATGATTAAAACTTTGAACTATCAAGTTACAGGCCCCCAGGATATTGTAATATTCTGAAAAGCATTAAAATACAACTGTAGTAGCAAACTCCGTACAGTAGTGCCACACAGTGCATGCCTTAATAATTAATGGGTAGCACTACTGAATGCAGTTTGCTACTGCTAATAAAAGCTTGGGTAAGCATAGGTGATAGTGTGATGTTTTGGTGGCAAAATGCAACAGCAATGATTAGCCTACATGGTTATAAAGATGATTCTGTATGTCCAAACCTTTTTACGCAGTTTTACAAGAATTATTATATGGATTGAAATGGTAAGCTAAGGAGTTATTTAACTCATCTAAATTTGCTATCGATATGATTGTTTTTACAAATGCTTCAGAGTTTCCAGAATGAAAGTAATAAAATAGTACTACAAGTAAATGCTAAAAAGATTAATGAATTTTCTTAGAGAAAGGAATAGATATAATAAATTAAAAGAAGTTAACAATTAGAAATATCTTGATCAGATAATTAAAACAGCTGGAAAACTGCATGAAATTAATTATAAAATTAAACTGGGATGGAGTGGTTTTGGTAGGAAAAAATATTGAGAAGAAATATGCCTATGTGTTTGAAAAGGAAACTTCAAACCACTGAAATATAGAGAAATTATATTGGAGAAATAAAAAGAGATTGAAATACTTGGTGTGAAACAACAAACAAATATTGTTATCATCAAAGAAATTAAAAAGTCTGAAATTGGTGCTGGATTAGATATGTTGTTAGAAGATATGTTAATATAGGAACAGTGGATTCCAAGAGTAAGAGTAAGGAAGTTTACTGGTTTGATATGAAGAGGAGAGGCTATGGTTTGAAGAAATTGGGTTAAACATGGAGAGTCATCCTGCAGTGGATCATTTCTCTAATTGAAAATGATGATATTAATCATAATTGATACTTATAAATTGGTGAATTCAATTGTTTTGAAATTTATGATTTTTACAAAAATTTCTTCATTTTTAAAGTTGGATGAAATGATTTTTGCCAAGATGATCCAATTTATCTACAATTAATTTTTGTGATTTTGATATTTAGATTGAGAAATGGTCAAATCCCAATGTAAATAATGAAAATCAGATGATATTGCTAAGAATTTTATAACAGCTGAGAATTTACAATCAGCAGTTAAGTGAAATATAATGAATCAATTTGAAGAAAGGCATGAATGTCAACAAGACTAAAGTAATATTAACAAATTTGTATGATCTGGGGGCATTGTAAGTAATGGGAAGAAAAGATGACTCATTTATCAGATCTTCTGATATCAACTAAGGCAAATGGAGGATCAACAAAATTAGAATGATTTGGGGGATCTCTGTTAGGTGTAATATATTTAAAAGTCTATCTTTGTAGAAAAGGAAGTTTTTAATCAATTGTTTTTGTCTATTTTGTTTCCTAAAAAATGATCTAAAATTCTAAAGTGAATCAAATATTGCAAAAAACATATATATAAGGAAAAATAGACGAAAGGTGTGAATTCAAGCCAAGATTATGTACTTGCTGATTGTTACTATAAAAATGGAACTTCAAGTGAAGGTAGGCTGAGTACTTGCAAGAAGAGATGGTAATTGTTTGAATTCTAAGATAAATGGTGAAAATGTAAATCAGATGATGTCTAAAAATTTTATAACAGCAGCCGAGAACTTGGAATCAGCAGTTAAATGAAGTATAATGAATCAAGTTGAAGAAAGGCATAAATGTCAACAAGACTAACATAATGTTAACAAATTTGTATGATCTGAGGATACTGTAGATATTGGAAGGGGAGGGGGGATTAAAGATGAGGACTTTTATTTACTGGTTCTTCTGGTATTAACTAAGGCAAATGGAGGATCAAAAGAATTCTAATGATTTGGAAGGTATCTGTTAGGTGTAATATATTTAAAGGGAGTTTTTAATCGGTGTGTTTTTGTCTGTTTTGTTTCCAGAAAACTGGTTTAATATTCTAAAGTGAAAGAAAGTTGCAAAAAGAAACAATAAGAAAATATATGACAAATAGAAACAAGGCATGAATTCAAACCAAGTCTTAATATTTAATGATTGTTACTGTAAAAATAGAGCTTAAGTGAAGGTAGGCTGAACATTTGCAAGAAGAGAATAGGTGATTTTGACTCTACTAAGAAATAAAATACTAACTTTGAAGTGATAGGATGAAATAAGAAAGTTGAGTGGATTATTATAAGATTTGTGATGAACCATTTTTGGGGAACGTACACTGCTCAAATTTCTTATGAATTCCTGACCATTTTATTATTATTATTATTGGAGAAGTCTATCCCATAGTGATCTGCCAATGGCTGATGATTCACATGATACATTTGTAATTGGTATGAATTGTAGTTTTAGGATATACTAAGTAAATTGTGATTAATTTCTGTATGAGACATGAACTTGAATTGTGTTCTGTTAGACACTGGAATGGCTATAAGATATTAATTTAATATCAGTGAAAGTATAGTTTTTACATCTTACAAAAATATACACAGTGGGTTCCATTGCAAAGATTACTGATTCTCTATCCAAACTGCCTGCAATGCCATCTCTGAATCTATGCCTGTGACATAATTGAGCTATTTACCAAAAAAATTTCAAAGCATTTGAATGTCTGGATCATAAGTTATGAAAAGGGACATTCTATTTCATATCTTTGTAGATTGTCTTAAATGCTCTCTCTGCTATCACAAAATCTTAACTATTTGAAAACATTTTTGTGATTCATGGATTCACTGCCATACAAGCTGAATCATTTCAAATATTTCAGTAGTAGTATTTCCCAATTTAAAACAAAATTTAATGGTAACACATTGTTGGATTGAGGTACAAAATACACATTGACGTAACTCATGATCCAGGCATATATACATTTTAAAATCTTTGTAGTAACTAGCTAAATTGTTTTTGGATAACATAGTGATTCAGAAATAGTCCTGCAAGTGATTTGGAAAGAATCACCTTTTTATTGAAACAGATTGTATGTACATACATGTATGTCAAGGTACATATATATTTTGTTATATCTATAATTTAAAAGTAACTCAATTATGCAAATATTTACTTTGTAAAAGTAATACAAATTACAAAAAAAAAATCATTTGGACCCTTCTTTAAATGATTTACTGCTCAGGAATTGTTGAAATTCAAGAAAATGCTATGTTAGGACACAATCTATAGATTCTGGGTTATGCGATCTTTATATTATATCATAGAAAATATTAAGTATACTGATAATACTTCATTTTCTAAATATACTGAAAAATTACTATTAAAAGATATATATATATTTTATTATGATTAATGTGGTAATATATCTTTACTTTCGATAGGTAGTTTGAATCAATTGGCTGTTCAATCTTATTTAAAAATTGTAATGAATTGCATTTCTGAAGAATATTCAGTAAGTTTAATTAGTATATCTGTCCAATGGTATGCCCTCATACCTTATTAAATAAGATATGTCTTCAAAAGGTAGGTAGTATTTTTGACACAAATGGTCCTTTCTGTATCTTCTCTTTATTTATTTTTTTCATTCTACTTAGTTGTTATCTTACTATCTTTGGAAAAAGTATTTGATAATAGAAGGAAAAATATTCATTCTTGATGAGGAAAACAAAGTGAAAAGTTTCCAATATTTTGGATCAATCAATGAATAAAAAATCGAAAAGATCTATAGAAGACAGTAAAACAGACAAAAACAGAGCAGTAGCAATATATAGATGAAAGCAAAAAGATATGACACTAATACAAAAAAAATCGATAAGATCTATAGAAGACTTAGTAAAACAGACAAAAACAGCAGTAGCAATATATAGATGAAAGCAAAAAGATATCACACTAGTACAATGCATAATTTAATAAGGTGGAGAACATGGTTGACAATCAAGGGAAGTGAACATGTGTTATCAGCAACAGAAGTAAATTATTGGAGGTAAATGAGAAGATTGAGATTGGAGAACAATGAATTAAGAGTTGAGAGAAATTAGGTTAAAAAAAGATTATAACAGCCATCGAAGAAAGAAGATAAAAATGGTATGATCAACTTAGAAGATTGAATAAAATCATTATTATGGATAATGGTTGATTGAGAAATAGAAGAGGAAAAAGGCCAAAGAAATGAATGGAAGAGCATGATGAAAATGATCTGGCAAAGATTGATATTAATAGAGAAATGTGAAGAAGGTTGATATGGGAAACTATTAAAGATACCCTCAGCAAAAAGAAAATTCTGAAGGAGTTTAGTCATTTAGGTTATTTCAACTTTGTCATTGTAAGTCTTTCACGAATAACAAATGTGATAATTTCCATTCTTTAATTGCATATCAATTCTGATAAATTTGTTGTTTGTTTTCTGTATTGTTTTTCAGTTAGAATGATTATATTCATTTTAATTAAAAAATCGAGATTAGAATTCTATATTGTAAGTATTGCTGAAATAATTGATGCATTTTAATATTCTTTCACATTTACTAATAAAGTACAACATTTTTACTATATGTATAAATGCCAATTGATTTTTGTGTTTGTTGAGTTTCGAATGTTTGGATTTCTAGGACAACTATCTAAAGAATTTGAGATTCATTCCATAAAATCTTTGGGTAAATTGTTCAGATATAGATTTGTGTGATAAAAAAACAACTGGCTAAAAATTAAAAACAAAAACGACTGGCTTTAAATTTATTCTTGTTTCTTGTGATGTTATTGTCAGTATATATTAAATGTATGTATAACTAATAAAACCAAAACATTGCATCCATTGATTATGAAGGCTTGAACTTAGTGGCACTACTGTGTGCAGTTTGCTACTGCATAACAAATATTTGGAATAAATGTAAAAATGTTATATAACTCATCATTTTGGGAATAATGAGATAGCTAAAATATCTCTAAGCCATTTATAAATATCAAATACAGTATATATTAGTGTAATGAAAGATGAATTTGAAAATGTACTTCAGTGAGAATAATTTCACAGAATCAATTGTTTATATTTTTATTAAAAGATTTATTGAACTGTATAATCAGATGTACATAAAGAATTATTTTCAACTTGAGATAATATTGATAGAAAAAAATCACAAATAAGTATGTTACTACTTAATAAGCATTTACATTATTTGGAATAAAGATCATATTGATTCTTTTTATGATTAATTTATATAGCGCACCACAAATGATTTATATAGATATATCACACAATTCGATTTTTGCATAATAACATTCCTGAAAAACCATTTAAAAAAAATGTAATTCATATGGAAATCAATACAATAGAATGTATATAAAAAAAATTGATACATATTAAAATAATGATTCAATGATAATGATTTTTTTTAATAAAGCCAAAAAGTTTTTCAATTATAATTAATAAATCAAAGGACGGACAATTATTAGCAAAATCTAACAAATATCAATATATTTCATACAAATATTTTTTTAATTGCGTAAAATAATTGAAGATGAAAATAAAATATCTCTTAATGTCAAATGGCATACAAAAACAATATTTTGGCATTTTCCCCTCGTTAGCTTCGATTATGTGATGAAATCGGAATCAAAAATTGACTTGCAATATGATAATTAATTATATTAAAACAGATAATTCTTAGATTTTACTTATGTATAGCAGTCTTAAATGTAAAACCTAAACATTTTTTTTATTAAAAAAACAAAACGTATTAGACTTGCTGGTCACGTTTGCGACATTACAATGCCATATTAAAAAGTGACAACTATGGCACTCTATTGTCACCCCCACCCCCAACTAAAGAAAGGCAAACATTTTGCCATTGCAGTAGGTCTAATACGTAAGTACCAAAAAAAAAAAATATGAAAAGTAAATAGGAATTTTTTTCAAAAATAAAATAAGAGATTTTTTAAAGAATAAATGTATGGATCATATTAGACAAAAACTGATCACAAAAAGAGAATCATTTTTTCTGACTGTTAAAATCAAAACTGTCATGATATATGAGGGCATTAAAAATTTCATGATTATCTCTTAAATCCTTTCGTCATTTTCTTTGGGATAGTATATTTGTTATTTTAAATTGTCATATTTTATAAAGACACTAATACACTCTTACTGTTTGTAAAAGATAGCGGGAATTAATACTTTTTTCATTTAACAAGTCTTTTCCTAAATTTGGAGAAATAGTGGCATAGTGTTGAAGAGTGAGATTGGCTGCTATAATCCCAGCTTTAATACATAAATCTGGTGGGAGGTGGTTCATCATGGAAGCCATAATCACACCTGAAAGACTTAAAAATAAAATAAAATTAGTGAAATATAAAAAAAAATAATTTATTGTTAATATATATACATTCAATTTTTAAACGTTACTTCATTAGTATGCGTTATTGGATAATTATAATTTTTGAATATCTTCATTATTAACCATATTTTTAAGGTTGGAAGTAATATTTATGTAACATGTTATACACAGTAAAGGTAACTAGTTCTTTCTCCAAACTTCATGCTGCACCATCTCTGAATCAATACCCTGCATGGCTTGGCATAGCTGGTAGAGCATCTGTTTGAGGTTGGGAGGTACCCAAATCGATTCTGGTACTGGAATTTGTACTCCTGAGCAATAGAGCCATATGCTTTTTTTTTCTGAATCAATGCATATGTTATGTACTGATAATATTTTACCTATTAACCAAAAAATTTTAAGGCATTAGTTCATTTGGATTCTGAGCTATGACATGAAATGTGACATTGTGTTCTGTACTTTAATCCATAATGTGCTAATTTAAAATTGTTCTAAATTGAGAAATGCTACTGAAACATTTGAAATGATTCAAAGTATATTGAAGTGAAGCTACGAGTCATGAGAATGTTTTCAAATGGTTTGCAAGATTTTATTACAATTGGGAAAATATTGAAGATAATCTATGGATGTATGAAATATGCTGTCACATTTCATGTTGTAACTCTTGATTTAGAAGTGGTAGTGCCTTAAATTTTTTGCAATGATTAGCTAAACTGTGTCATTATGAAACACATGCATTGATAGGCAACTTGGTGAGAGAACCAGTCATCTTTTTATTGGAGCATACTATCATACCTCATTATTTTTGCTTCTTTAAATATCCAATTATAAAGATTCCCAAAATTCTTTTTACATAATATTGTAACGTTTTTCGTATTACTAGGCCTCTTACACGCTAATATAAACTGCGCGTGAGTTGATCAAGCAATGTCAAAAAAGAAGAAAGTTGTATTTCTATTCTAAAAACACAGCTATTTTTCCTGATCAACTTCAGCCTATTAATTGTTACGAATTGTGCTATTGACAAAATCAACTTTTAATTTTATTTACTATGGGCGCCAGAATTCCTAAGAATCAGCTGAAATATGTCGCCAGCACCTCTCGCAAGTTGTAAAACAAAAAAAAATAAAAAGATTTTTTATTATATTTTTTTTTTAAGGGGCGGTAATTCTACCGTAATGAGAATTAATGATTTTTACGATTATTAGTCCTGGGCGTATTGAAACATATTGACAAAGGTAACTTAACGTTTAAATCTTATTACACTAAAAATAAATTTAATAATAAAAAATAATAACTATTATTAATAACGCACAAATGAGAATTGATATTAGAAATATTTTTAATTTTGACAAACTAAAATACTTCATGTTAAGTAGCTAATTAATACCTTGGAGAGAACACATTTAATTCAGGTGGGAAATATCCAGAAAATATAAATATCAGTTAAAATAAACAAAAAGTTCTTGGTTAAATAAGAGTCATATAGAAAAATTAAAGTCACTATTGGGATTCTTTTATACGTATATTTTTACGAGTAGTTTTAAATAGTTAACTTTGTCACAATCAGGATAATTATTCTTACCGGTAAGTTTCATGAATTCAGTAGTAGATAACTATGCATAGTTTTTTGGTTATAATGAGCTCGGCCTTTTGGTTATTGCTTGATCTTGTGGTCCATTTCCCCAGTCGGTCACGAAGGCTTTTCCTGGTGTACATCATTAGGTCCAATGTCTTCAGAAGCTCCGGTTCACTGCTACATGCTGAATTCCTTCAGCGAAGAGCGATCTTGGATATATCAATGTTATCCAAGACCAACTAGAGAAAAAAAACCGAGATCGGAAGACGTTCCTTCAACCGGATCCCTCCTTTTTATATCCAGTTTTCAGGACTTCTGCGCATGCTAATACCATGCCTTTTTAATCTTATCCAGTCTTTATAAATTTTATGTAATAAAGTCTTTATTTTCTTCAAGTTTTCGGCCATCTTTAATTAATTTGAGTATTTCTACTTTCAGCTTATCTTTTTTTACTTGCTTTTGGAATTCTTTTGTTCTCTCCAATTACTGTTATTACTAATCACACAAAAAAAAATAAGAAGAATAATTCAACCCTCATTGTACGTTTTTTTTTTTTAAAAAAAAAAATTACTCAACAAAATTTTAAATCCACTTTTATCTTTTAGTTTTTTTTTTTACCCAATGCCAATATATTTGTAACGTATATAAATAAACGTTACAATATCTTGGATAACCAAGTGATTACACACATGATTAATGTTCATTGCCATTGTCCTTTATTCATTTAGTAATTATATCAATTTAATTTATAGAGCATGTTTGTGGATAATTTCTGTCTTAAAACAATTTCACGACTAACCATTGGTAATCATTTTTAAGGTTAGAAATTATGACATATCTTTAGAGATGATCTTTAATATTTATAAAAAAATATCTGCATAGTATTTGATAATACATAATTTTAATGTAAATATTCTTTATTTTTATTCTTGCACTAGAAATTATTTGAGGACTATAAAATATATTTGTTGACAGAATAAACATACAAAGTTTAAAAAAATTACAGATTAATTTTTATAAATAAAAAAAGTGAATCAAACAACGTTTAAGGCAACAATCAATATCGATAAAATGTAGCTACTTATTCACGTAAGATTTCAAAAAAAGTGATTTTCCAGACAGGATGAAGTAACAAATTAAGCAGATATCAATTATTAAATAGTGGGAAATCAGGAAATAGTAGCAAACTCTTCATACTGATGAAAGCCACAAGTTAGAAACTAGTCTAGGATATTGAATGAGTAGACACTAGATAGGGATTTTATGCGCAAACCTTATTGAATCCATTTATTACTATGGCTTACTCTGGGTGGCGTTACTGCATGGATGAGTTTTATACATAGAGTAAATAGAAATAGATTATGGATAAGTTTAGAAAATTTGGGAATGGATGAAACTTTAGTGGATATTATTAAGAAATTATATGAAAATAATTATTATATATATCAATTAGGGAATACAGAATCAGTTAAAGTTAAAAATGGGATGGGACTAAGGCAAGGATGCCCTGTGTCACCTATTTTGTTTGTGTTGTATTTGAGTGAAATGAAAAGAGCAATAGAAAGATTAGGAAGAGGGATAGAGATACTGTTAATAGGTGGTAAGGGAGTATATATTTTGTCAGGTCTTTTTTTTTTGCGGATGATATATTTTTGTGTGCAGAAAGAAGAGAAGATATGGAAGTTATGCTGAGGACATGTGCAAGCGTGGGTAAAGAGATGGGGTTTAATTTAGTGAAGAAAAATCAAATATAATGATGGTTAATACTGGGGAAAGAGAAGATGGAGAATTTTTATTGGGAGATATTAAGTGTGGTGAATAGATATAGTTATTTGGGAATTATTTTAAGTAATCAGAAAAATTGTTTGGATGAATAGGAGAAAAAATTGATAAATGAAGCAAAGAAAAAAAAGGGATTGATAAAGAAATTAACAGTGTTTTCATATAATAAATATGATGTAGCTAGAATTATATGGAAGGGAGTTGCAGTAGCAGGGTTAACATATGGTAATGATGCGTTATGTGTTAGTAAAGGGGTATTAGATTACTTAGAAAAAGTTCAAAGGGAAGTAGGAAGACATGCATTGGATGCAGATGTATGGACAGCAAGGGAGGCAATTCAAGGAGAAATGGGATGTTCAAGTTTTTATGAGAGTTGCAAAAAGTAAAATGAAAATGTTTGGTAGATTGCAGTTTATGGATAATAAAAGAATAGCCAAAATAGTATTTAATTGCATTATGAGTAAAGGGCAGGCAATAAGATGGGTGAGAAAGGTAATGTGGTTTGCAAAAGATTTGGATAAATAATTTATATCAGTATATTTGTACAAAAGATGGGATGATTGTGTTAGGAGGATTGTTGATGGTTATAGTGGTAAGGAATGGGATAAAAGAATAGATTTATTAATAAAGAATAGGGAGTTAGAGAGATGGAGAGTAAAAAAAGTTTAAATATATATAGAAGAAAACAATATTAGGTGCAAGTTAATATATGATAATAGTAAGGAAAGTAGTTTATTGTTTAAGGCTCGACAACAGAATATACATGTAAATGGAAAAATATGGGTGATTTAGTCTGTAAATTGTGTAAGGAAAAAATAGAAAATATTACGCATCTGTTAATTGAATGTAAATGCTTGAAAACAGAAAGGGTACATATAATGAAATTATAAAAGAATAAATATGAAAAAAGTGATTATACAAAAAGTGGATTATTGGTTTTTATGCTGGATTGGGGAAAAGATAAGGGGATTTAGATATAAAGGCCATAGAGTTGACCAAGATTATGTTGTGGAAATGGGATAGAGCAGAATGTGAAAAAACTTGGTGGGAATGGAAAATAAAGCAGCTAACAGGTTTCTCTGGGCATAATTGCTGAGAGATTCTGGACTTCATTTAAGGAGAAGCCACAATACATCACATCACTGTTTTAACATCTTTGTAAGTGTAGGAAATGGTGGTCATGTGATGTTTAGTGGTTTAAATCAGGAAATATATATATATTGTAAGCGTCTACCCGTATTATCGTTCTATAATTCCCGCTCGTATACGTTCTTTCCCGCAGCTTCGAGTAAGTATATTTATGAGCATAGGTTAAATCCCATCTCAAGCGCCAATCTTACACTTTGATAAGAATTATACTCATCGAAAACAAAAATAAGGGTTCTGTATATATATATCTAGGGTAGCACATCCAAACTAGCTCAGTCTCAAGGTCTGGGGAACATGGTCTAACTAGAGAACAAAGCAAAGACAATTCTGACTACGTCTTATATATCTACGTATACCATATGATAATTTACTTATTTATAAATTATATTACCCAGCCCAGAAGTTATAACAAAACTAAGCTATAGGTTACTATGCTAGTTATCATTTAATTCTAAGCTATATACACACCTATACATATTTTAATATTCATGCTCACAACCCATTTATTCTGATACACACATATATGATTCATATATATAGCAACAAAAGAGTGCAATTACATATCAGAGTTGTTTATTTAATGTTTTTATTTTATTTAATTTAAACAAGATTTATTACTGTATTTAATATAGAGATAACATAAGTCCCTTCATTATTACGCATTCATTGAACAATTTACATTAATTATGATCTAATGTCCACGTGGTCAAAGTTAACAGTCCGCACATTTATAATCCGAAAGAAATACTGACCTTATCGATATTTGTTAATCCTAAGGATGGTAAACAGTCTGCAAAGTGATACGCCAAATAGTTTATCATAGAGGTGGAGTAGATGATTTCACTCACTTAAGAGGTCCAAGTTATCGAAAGTGCTTCGCCGCCATTACACTTGATAGATTTTAAACAGCAAATTTAATAAATCCGATTCAGGTGAGTTCTACAGTAACAATCCACTGGACCGGTCTAACGAAACCCACACTATTTAATTACCCCAACATTTTTGTTGGGAATATTAATAAAACGTCTTAATTAATTACACGTTCATACAATCCGAAATCCGTGCCACGTCTCTTTCTTTTTAATTCTAATCACCACTTTTTAATTTAGCAAAAAAAAAATTTCTTTTCTTTTACATTCTTTAACCTCACATTTTCCCTTGTATATTCGTACGCCGCTGACCAGATCTTCTATTGTTTCAGGATACCAACGTGACCAGTTCTCAGACTTCTAGACGACAGAGTCATTAATTCAAACTGCCCGCAGCAACTAATTCATTCTATTTCTGTAGCTTTATATGCCCAATGGATTCACGAAACACGTGTTACCGCTAATATTATTAAATGTAGAACTTAGAACATTAACGAACAACAAATATATATGTATAATCGATAACAAATTTATACAACTCCGTATATAACTGCCTCTCGTCAATCCCACATATAACCATTAATACATATACACACTTTATAATAACACACATACAACTATATATAAGCATACAGTCCATCCTTTAACAGATTACGTATTACTTTCACACTCTTTGTAACAGGATTCGAATGACTATTTATATATATCTTTTCGCATATACACAGTCACTCCATATCAACACTCGCAATTAACACTATATTTGCATTATCTCTTGTATTCGAACCCGTCTGTTACAATATGTAGTAACAGAATAAAAATGATGACAATGGTAAATGATAACTCTAATATAATCCGAATGAAAATATAGCCCAATCATTGGTCGACATTTGTAACTGAATAAAAATATGGGTCATACTGTATTTATAGTCATAGTATAATTTTTGATTATCATTTACAACAGAATAAAAATATGAATCAAGAAATAACAATCCTAATTTATTAATGCCCATGAGTTGTAGTGTCATTGATAACTGAATGAAATTAATAAACTAAGCTAAAATAAAAATGAATAACAATCTATCACTTAAGTTGATAAAATAATGATAATCTTTGTTGTAACCTCATAGATTCCAATAGCATTTAGAACAGATAGAAAACAAAATCATTACTTCAAGCTATCCTAAAATATAAAAATTATTTGTAATAGATTAAAGATAAAGCAATAAAACCAAATATCACTATATTATAATAACTATTTTCCTATTATATAAATTCATTATAACAGAATGAAAATAAGGACAAAGAATTAGGCAGATAAATCTTAATATTCCTTATGAATCAAAACACTTTTTAAAATACAAACTTATACTAAAAGTTAAACATTATTTATATTTAAATGAAATAATTCATGGATGGATGAAATAATAATTTTAATATGCCCTAGAAATTTAGAATATCAATAACATTTAACTAAATATATAACTCAATAATTAATTTCTAATTACAACTAAATAAAATAATGCGAACTTAGCCATACTATTCCACTAATACCAATATGCTTTATTAATTAAATTAATTATAAGATTAAATACTCAATAACAATACAAAATCAATTAACCTAACATATATCTTCACCAACTTATAATACTATAAAATAAAATCAACATATTAAATAACATTAAAATTTAAAATATTCAATCATATCAATACAATTGACAAATCATATCCAATTACTCTTCAGTTTAATAAAGCTAAGTTGTTAAAACTTTAGATTATAATTGTCATAGCATATGGAAGATATTAATGTCTATTATAATCAAATATAATATTAAAATTTAATATTTAGACCAAATTTACAATCCACATCAACAAATTTTAAATATAATTAAAGCAAATCACTCTAATTTGTAACAGAATAAAATATATTACTATTATCAACTCTATAATTGAGTAAGATTATGATCTTTATGGCTGTATATTGACTTAATATTCATTTTAATCAATAATGACTTAAAATAAAAAAAAGTGAACATTTTATTGCAACTACCTTTATTCATCTTCAATAATTATCATATTCGTACTTAATCAATCATCAAATCATATATAATTTCTATCTTAATATAACTATTACTTGTTACTAACAAAATAATTATAATAAATTTCTAATTACTTATTAAATATTTAAGAATGTCAAATCAATTAATTTATTGCTATATAAAAATCTATACCTCTTTAGATAATAAACATTAAATTTAATACAAAGAAAATAATATGAAATTATATTCTCTTACCTATCCTGTAGTTTGGGTTCCAAACTATTTTGTAACTGCTTCCACTAAATTATGTGGTATAATCAATTAGTGAATATTATCTGATCCAATTATGCTTAACCAATAAATTTGCATTGTAAAATTGAATGACAACCAAGCAAGTTTAATTGTTTTAAATTCAAAATTTATTAACAAATGGAGATAAATTAAAATCAAAAATATATATAAGGCAAATAAACATTTAAAACATATATCTATAATCCAATTATGCTTTAAGAAATAGGTTTTCAATTGACATTAATTCTTTTAAATTAAATAGGTGATTGTATATCAAACTTCATCTATAAATTCTAAAACTAAAAATGTATACTTATGTAACATGTACATGTTACAAGACATATGCATCTTTCAAAATATAAGAAAATCAAGGACATTCTTAATCTTCATATATATATATATATAATTAATGGAAATAAAAATATACTAATGATGAATCTACCTATTTGTTCACATTATTCTAAGAGAACAAAATAAAAATAAATACTTGAGATTAACATATAACTGAAAAATAAGATATATTTTTAAATTAAAATAATTACTAAGTTATGAAATATAAATTTGAATTTAGAAAAACATAACTCTCTTATACTTGAAGTATGTAAGTTAAATCTCTACTTAATTTAAATTATACTACCATTTATATCGTGTACAATTATATATACAAATAAATAAATAATAATATATATTAGCAAGTAACTTGACCAATTGTTCTCTGATATGATATTTTCATAATAGTACCATAGTTCTAATGTCTTTCTTAAACCATAATCCGATGTTTTAATATTTCAGAAAAGGTAGAAATATCATGAAAAACTATTAGATTCAAAGCACATTTTATTAATTTTGACATTTTCCAAATATCCAAATAATTTTTTTATTTAGCAGATATTTGATTTATGATGTTATCAGTGTCCAAACATTAGTTTATATCCACAATGATGCAGTGTATATATCCTTTCACTTAGGAAGTAATTAATTCATAAAACATTATAAGTGAACAGACACTAGTTTCATCCATGAAGATGCTATGGAAATTGCAGAAATTTCTATCATGTGTATAAATAATCCATCAAGCTCATAAAATTATGTCAACAGGTCATAATGTTTGTGTAATTTTTGTTGTTGTTAGTATTTAGATCTTATCATTGTAAAGTAGATCATATCCATTTTTGAAGTAAAGAAACATTCTCATAATTTTTGAAAAAACCATTAAGAATTTTCATATTTTTAATAAACTGTCACTCTTCACAAATCCTCAATATTGGATGAAGACTATTGCTTTCACCTCATCCAATCCATTTAATAATCATATACTTAAATTTTTTTTTTAAAAAATCACATGAAGTAACTTAAATTCACTTCTATTGAAGCCAAGATATGAGAAAGCTCATTTAATCTGCTTAGTTCAATTTATAAACTTTTTAAATTGACATAAGAGGAACTATAGCAACACTCTGTATTAACACTTTGGTCAATTCTAGCCAGTGTCCCATAAATAAAAATCTCATTACACATTAACAATGACAAAAAATTATAATTGTTACATATAACAGACCTTTACGTTTTTAAAATACAAATAAGATTTTTTCACTCCACTATAAGTTAAGTAACTAGAATTACATTCTTTTATACTAGAATGAAAATATACTTTTTACACATATTTTTCAATACAATAATTATACAAATAAAATAACCAACATACATGAGACATTAAACATTTAAGTCTATTATTTGTAAACTACTATTGTGAATGCAGTAACGAAAATATACATAATAAAGAATAATTTCATCAATACTATGGACTTTATTATTTATACACTACTATTAATAATAAACATTTTTTCTCAATATTATACATTGTCATAGTAACATAGTCCAACTTAGTCCAGGTTAATCTAATTACTATTAAAATCAAAGTAAAAAAATATTATTTACAATTAACATTGTATCGCATATTGAAATTTATTTCAAATTTCAGTAGGTACAATATATAACACCAAATAATTCAATTATTCAGTGTTCCAATTCTGCACAGAACTTACACTCAGCTGATACTTCTGAGAACAAAAATAGTGGTATTGAAATGCATATATATAGTTGCTAGACTTTACATATGTACATCTAGTTTAACAGTGAAATTGAGTAAATTCACAGTTTTAAGAACACAAGAATACAATATATCTAGTTATTAATTCTAAAGTTTCATTTAAAATCTGTTGGATGAAATTGGTGTTTTAATTGAAAACCCAATAATTCAAGTAATATATACAGCTTAACAACTTTATAAAGCAAAATCCATTCACTCAATGTCTGGTGTTGTTTGGCACAATGATAGTGACTTATTCTGGAGCTCAAGTCCATTTCATTCTGATACTTCTGGTATCCGAATTTCTCATAAACTGCTGAGCAACTAATGTTTGCTATTACCTCAGTCAATAGAGTTAGTATATTGTCTTAGCAAAACTAAAGTACCAAGTAGTAGATATGATTCTAAAAACCAATTCATGGAATAAATAAATCAAAATAGGTTATTATAATTATAAATTTATTAAATGCACATTGATTACGTAAGTAATATTTACTGAGGCTATAACCTCGATAATATGCGTATAAAATATGATAGTAGGGACCTCTACAGGTATTTTAACTGTAAGCTTGTGGTTAAAACACCTGTAGAGGTCCCTACTATCGTATTTTATACACATTATCGAGGTTATAGCCTCAGTAAATATTAATAGGTTATTATAATAACTCACAAGTTAATCTCCAAAGAACCATTTAAATGAACTTGTAAATAATGTTTGCCTTTTGTTATAACAATGCCAATCTTTTTTGTCAGATAAAAAATGAATACTTTTACTTGGAGCTTTTTTTATCATGTAATATGGTGGAAAGGCATTCCGTCACTGTTTTTAACGTATTTTTAATGTTTCAAACATAATTAGATGAAATGGTATCGCATGGACATAATTACAATCCATATTTATATAATTCAAACAAATAAAAAAAATTTGTGTTATGGATGGATTCGAAATTGGCACTCTCACTTGTGGTCAATGATTGATTACAGTGACACGTATGCAGCCAGTAACTTCTGACATTTGTGATTGAATGCACCTGCATAGTGATTGACAATGTGTGGAATATTTAATTTCTTTATTTTTAGGTAAATTTGATGTTGCTATTTTTATTTTTTACTGTAAAAGTTTACCCTAAGTTTAAAAATAAAAAACATTTCCAGTTACTTCTTGACCATCAGTCCCACTAATAAAAAGTCCAAAATGATGTCAGAAAGTATATTGGTGAAAGTTGATGTTCCTGAATCATCTCAAGTGGATCTTGAGATGCAATTACAATGTCAAAATGATTGTCTGGATTGTTGGTCATTGGATCAAAAAAAAAAATATTTTTGATCAAAAAATGAATTGTTGTACATACACGAGATGAAACTTGGCAGCACACCTTGCAGAAACATTATAAGTCTTGAAACTGAAGCAACAATGGGAATAAAAATGTTCAAAGAATGGGCCAATAATGAAATAATATATTCTGGGAAAGATAGGAAATTACAATTGAGCTCACTTCGAAAAAAATTTTCGATCACAGAGAATCTGCTCTACACAAAGCAGTGTAAAAAATTATTTTTGAAGCCAAAAAAAAAGAAGATTGAAAATATTTTTTTAAAATCATTATCTCATGAAAAGGTTATATTAGCAAAAAAATTTTGAACTGCATATAAAGTACCAAAGGAAAATCAATCATTCTCTACTTTTAAAAGTGAAATTGATCTGCAATAACTGAATGGAATTAAAATGGGTCATATTCTTTATTCAACAAACACATGCATTAATATTGTGAATCATATAAGTGATGAAATGAGAAAATTTTGAAGAAATTGTTCAATCAAAAATATAATTTCATTGACAATTCAGGAATCAACTGCCATCAGGAAAAAAAAAACATCCTAATTGTCTTTGTTTGATGCTATATCAAAAGTTTTGAAATGAATTCACAGATTAATTTATTTTTAGACTTGATTGAACTTGAAGACGTAATGGCAAAAGGAATATTTGAATTCTTATTCCAATGTCTTGAATTTTATGGGATGACAAGATTATTTTAAAAAATATTTAATTTTGGTAGCATGTGACATTGCTGCTGTGATGTTAGGATGTAAAAGTGGAGCAAAAGAATTGTTGACACAAATAGTTTCCTTCCATTATAGTTTGGAATTGTGCTAATCATAGATTTAAATTATCAGTAAGTGATGTTGTAAAGAAAATTTCAGGAATCAATAGATTCAAATCATTTATTGATAAATTTTGTTTTATATCATATGTTGTTGAAAAATAATATCATCATCATCATCATCAACCATTATCAATCCACTGCAGGATGAAGGTCTCTCCAAGTTTAATCCATCTTCTCCGATCTTTAGCTTCTCTTTTCCACAACACCCCTGCACATTTTCTTATTTCATCCATCCATCTCACATGTGATCTCTTTCTGGGTCTTTTACAATCTCTTGAAATCCCATTTAAAATTTCAATTGTCCATCTATTATCATTTCTTCTAGCAATATGTCCAGCCCAACTCCATTTCAATCTTTTAATTTTTTCAGTAAGGTCAGTAACACCTGTTTGTTGTCTTACCCATACACTGCATTTTTGATCTCTTCTTGTTACTCCCAACATACATCTCTCCATACTCCTTTGAGTGGTCTGAAGTCTCTGTATTGCTCTTCTATTAAGTGTCCAAGTCTCAGATCCATAAGTAAGAACTGGTAAAACACATTTATTAAAAACCATTCTTTTCAAACACATAGGCATATTTCCTTTTAGTATCAAGTTATTTCTACCAAAAGCACTCCAACCAAGTTTAATTCTATGATTAATTTCCTCCATTATGTTTCCATCTGTATTAATAATATGACCAAGGTATTTGTAACTGTTAACTTTTTATAATTCTTCATAATCAATCTTTATTTTCATATTTTGAGCAAATCGATTAAACATTACTTTAGTCTTTTTAACATTTATCTTTAGTCCTACTTTTCTACTTTCATCTGCTAACTCCTGCAGCATTTCCTGCAGCTCTGAAGCATTATTTGCAAAAAACAACTACATCATCTGCAAAATCTAAATGACTTAAATACTCTCCATCTACTTTCATTCCTTTAGTTTCCCATTTTAATCCACAAAATACTTCTTGCAGCACTGCTGTAAAAGTTTTGGAGATATGGAGTCACCTTGTCTTACATCTTTCTCAATGTTGATTTTTCCAGTATCATTATGAAATCTAATTGTTGCTGTTGCATTTTTATAAATATTCTTTAAAATATGACAATATCCTGGATCTATACCTTGATGATCCAATGCTTTAATCACTGAAGAAATGTGTATAGAATCGAATGCCTTTTCATAATCTACAAATCCAAAACATAATGACAACTCATATTCATTTGTCCTTTCTATGACTTTTCTTAATACCTGGATATGATCTATTGTACTAAAACCACTTTTAAATCCAGCTTGTTCTCTTGGTTGGTGGAAATCCAAAGTTCTCTGTAGACGAGTTGTAATTATCTTGGTAAAAATTTTATATAAAACTGATAGGTCTGTAATTTCTAATATCTTCTTTATCACCTTTTTTAAATATTAATATTATTACTGCATTTTTCCAATCTTCCGCTACATCTTTATCATTTAGACATTTGGTATATAACTTTGCTAAAATTGTTTCTATTTCTTCACCTGCTTCTTTTAATATATCAATTATAATTCCATCATTTCCTGGAGCCTTTCCTTTCTTCATACATTTAATTGCACGTCTCACTTCTTCATTTAAAATTCTGGGCAATTCGAAAGATGTAATAGATATAGGAGGTACTTGTTCTTTATTACTATATAATTCTTGATAAAAATCTTCTACCAACTTCATGGTCATATCTCTTTTTAGTAATAATTCCATCTTTTTTTCTTATTGCAGATATAAATTTCCTACCAATACCAAAATGTTGTTTAACATTCTTGAGACTTTTATTTTCTTCTACAGCTTTCCTTGCTATTTCACAGTTATACTTTCTTATATCATTTTCAACTCTTTTCCGTACCATTTTACAAAATTCGAGATATTCAATTCTTTTTAATACATCATTTTTGTATATCTTCATATTCCTTCTTTTCTTCATAAATTCTCTAGTCTCAGTAGAAATTTTATTAGTCAATTGCTGCTTTTTTCTACCAGCTATCTTTGTTGCAGTTTTTAAAAGTGTATCAGTTATTTTCATATTAATTTCATTCAAATCTGAATCATGTTCAAAATCTCCTAACACTTGAAACCTATTTGTAAGTTCTAATTTAAATTCGTTAGAATGTTTCTGAAGATTAGGTATATCAACTGTAAATATTGTTTTTCTTAATAATTTTTGTCTCTCTAGTTTTACATTAATGTGTAATTTACATCTTACTAATCGATGATCACTTCCTGTGTTAAATTTATTAAGAACATGTATTTCCTGTTAGTCAAAATATAATCCAATTCTGATGTACCTTCATTTGGATGCTTCCATGTCCATTTCCTTTTAACATTTTTCTCAAAAAATGAATTCATAATATAAAGTTTTTCTTTTTCTGCAAACTCCACAAGTCTATGTCCTCTCTCATTTCTATTACCATAACCAAAACTACCTACAGCAATTTCATCTTTCATTTGTCTACCAATTCTAGCATTAAAGTCTCCCATAACAATTTTAAAATGTTGTTTACTCTGATCAAAAGCCTTTTGTACATCCATATAAAAATCTTCTACTACTTCATCACTATGAGAACTTGTTGGGGCATAAACCTGAATTATCTGCATTTGGTATCTGCTATTAAGTTGTATAACTAATCTTGCAACTCTGTCCGATACACCATCAATCTCCACAATATTGTTCTTCCACTTTTTATTTATAATGAATCCAACTCCACTTGTATTTCCAATATGTGTGCCTTTATAATAGAGTATAGGTCCACTTTTTAAATCAATTGTTTCTTCACCTTTTCTTCTAACTTCACAAAGTCCAATAATGTCCCATTTAATATAAGACAATTCTTCTTCTAATTCTTGCAATCTTCCTTCACTTGAAAGTGATCTGCAGTTGTAAGTACCTAAATAAAAAGTCGTCATCAAATGGCAGCCTGGGTCCACAATCAGGGGATTCTTAGCACCCTCTGCCTTCGGCCACCAACCGCTGCCTTGGTTGGTGACTTTACAGCCTCCTGGGAATAAGGGCCATGCTTTAATTTTGTCTGTCATAATTGTATATATGTATTGGAAAAATATTTATCATTTACACAAACATTCATTCTGCCTTATCAGGCACTGAGAAGAAAGACCATGGTGTTTATTGATCTTAAACTCAGAGGTAAAAAGCCAATAAACTCACCACGCTGGCTAATGCATGTTGGTGAGCAGCCCATCCATGTTCATATACTATATGAATAATCACATAGTAATAACAGCTACAACAACAAGAACATATGGAGTGGACATTAGGAATTTGCCCTGCTCGGTTCCTTTAAGGCCTCCAAGAGGAATCAAAGGGTCTCCTTTCAGTTAATAGCAAACTCCTTTCTGCAGCCAAAAAATAATATAGAGCTACATAAATGTGCAGAATCGCTAGGCGTTGAACTGCTAAAAATTGGAAGAGTTTTAAGTACTAGATGGGTGAAATCTAGTTTTCATTCAGTTTTAGCTATGTAGAATAATTTTAAATCTCTTGTACATCATTTTGAAGAAGCAATGAATGATCCTACAAGAGATAAAAATGATAAATGTACCTACAATGGCTTTAAGAAAAAAATAAGACCTACAGCCTTTTTCATGGATCTAGTATTGATGTTCTCTAAGAATTGTCAAAACTAAGTTCAGACTTACAAGATCGCAATGTGACCCTTTACATTCCAAATTGTAAAATAAATGCACTAATTCAAGTTTTTGAAAAAACAAAACAGAAATTTGGCCCCTTTTATAAATGTGTTGTAGCTGCTGCATATGATCTGCATTTTGTGGAGTTTCACTTCATGCAAAAGTTTCAAGAAATGATCCTCCTATTGACCTGAAAACATTTTATACCACATTGAAAGAGTCAATTGAAAAAAGGATGCTACATACTTGACAAAAAAAAATTGGCTTGAAGATATTGATATTCAGTTGATATTTGGAGAGATCTGAAATTAGAAACATGCGAATCAGACTACAACTAAACAAAAAAGAAATGATTCATGGATTTTGTGAATACATTCTTGAAAAGGCATATTCTGAAAAACTATTGCATTTGAAATCTCTGAAATATACTCCCATTTTTTTTAAGTGAATGTGAATGCAGGTTTTTGCAAATGAATCTAATTATTACCCCAATAAGATCTTTGTTGAATATCAAAACAGTTTTGGCACTTTTGTTCATCAAACTCATCGATCCTTCAAAATATGTTGATCTGTGGTTACTCAGAAGATATCATTCAGTCATAGGCACTAATACTATAAAAATGAATCAAGACTATTTGTCAGATGAGAATTGGACAAAACTTTGAAAATCACTATAAACTATTATTCAATTATATAAAGTTTTACAATTTCATATATATTTGTATTTATTTAACTTTAGATTTGACATGTCTAAAATAAAAAAATTATAAATTTTGTTTAATTTTTTTATTTGTTTCAAAGCGTTGAAAAAACTGCTATAAATTTCATTTAAATGATATTTTAATATAATTTTCTTTGGTAAAAAGCTTGACAAAAAGTGAGTCCCAGCATCTTTTTTTATTTAAAAAAAGCCTTGCTTTTACCTGATCTCTAGTTTGTTATATAGTAATAAATTAAGCATTAATGCTTAAAAAGTCTAAAACTTTTTTTTAGTGAGGTTTTTTGTTTTTATATTAATCAAGCCATCTTACAACTTCAAATGTCACTTTAGATAAAATGAGCACTTAAATAATTTAACAGCTAATGCTACAAATACAAATCTATTCACAGAACAATAAGTCCAAATACACTACCAGGATAATCCATAAGCTGGACCTCCAATGAACTTATAAATAATGCCCACATTTTGTTATATCAATGCCAATGCATTTTGTCAGATAAAAGATAATCATTTTTATCTGACTTCTGTTATATAATAATAAATCAAGCTTTAGAATTTCATCTAAGTTAATAAATGAAATTGTAAGCTGGCTTGATTAACATAAAAACAAGAATCATTATCAATAAAAAGTTTCTGGCTTTTTTTGGATATAAATTTATCACTTGCAGGCTTCTTGGTAATGCTGCAGCATCACCTAGTGGCCACAGTACATGTCACTGAACACTACCAGTAATTCTTTGTGGATCTAACTTGTAAATTAAATTAGTAGCATATTCAGATTTGTTTGCTCCATAAATACCTTTATATTTGTATGTATTTAATGAAACATGCTCATTAAAATCATTACAATATGATTTTATATATACATCCAATCAATTATTGAACACAATGAATGAATTCTACATAGCCATGTCAGAATCTTGATAAAATTGCTGACAAATTGGCTTTCATTGTGAATAGAAGAATTGTATGTGATATACATCAAATGTCAACATAATGATTTGAAAGTTTCAAGATCTAAATTAAAAGGTGTTTTGCTTGGTCAACTAAATAATGCTAAAACCAATTCAATAACTAAATATTTAATGATCTTCATTGCAAACTAAGTATGGAAGAATAAGGAATTTTAATTACTATAATCTTAAAAAAAGATTTATATTGACTTTAATCCACAATTTATTTCAGTACAGGCTGAGATCCATTTTCACAAATGGTAATTTATCATGATTCGTTTGCTTGTAATGCATATTTAATGGGGAAACAGGGGTTGAATAAAAATATCACTATATTACTTTTAACTTTTTATTAAATACAATATATATATTGTAACGGTCGCTGCCTCTCTCTATACCGCATTGAGCATGACATGCGTTTTCTGAGATCGAGCAGCAATTAAGAAATATTCGAAGGCATCCAAAATATACATTACTATAATCATACCTTTGAAAGGTTCGTTTACTGCAACCTTTACGCGCCACCTTAAGAAAGAGATTGCTCCCCTGCCTAAGGGATATGATCATGTAATAAGTAAAGAGCTATAATCTCTTATAAAAAATCAATAGAAAGTGAATGCCTAACGAATGATTCCCGATCCCGGTAAGTTTAATCCCTGACTAGCTCAATCAACTCATGATCTCGGGATGGTGGTTTGTTGCTTCGTTAACAGAAAAGGTCAAACACTAATATCATTATCAAATACACAGCACAACTCCGTACTTTAAAATTAGATATTAAATTTATTAAGCCCTCTATGATTATAAAAATATTTACAAAATAATAAACACACACATAAACGATAGTAATTAAAATTCAAGTGTATAATAAATTTTAAAGTTTCATGAATGGGAAAGGAATGGTCTGAAATTCTCCCCTGCTTACACTTTAAACTCAAAACAAAATTTCTTATAAAACAATGTGTATTGGCCATGGTATGTACGTGTTTCATAATAATACAAAAAAAAAAAAAAATGAGTTAGCCACGAGTTAATGATAGTAGAATCTTAAGTGTTCCAAAATCTGAGTCCTGCACGTGGCGGACAATAATAATGATTTGGAACACTTTCGTACACACTTTTATTCCTTATGAAAACAATCCTGCACTTAGCGGATGGAATAAATTTACTCGGGGAATAAACTCATGCTAAACTACAATTTTAATCTTAAAAGTTCCAGAATATGAGTCCTGCCCGTAGCGGACAATAATAATTATTTGGAACGCTGTCTTACATACTTTTATTCCTTATAAAAACAATCCTGCACTTAGCGGATGGAATAAATTTTCTATTATTTCAAAGCGAAACACATACATCCAATGACCAAACCACCCAATTATTTCTATTTAACTATTTTGAAATATTTCATATTTACTTTATCGATTCTTTTATAATTTATTTAGATACTCCAATGAATTACGTGTAGCTTTACGTTAAAATTACAAACAAAATATTTCTGACTGACTTACGCAATTCATTTGTTCATTTAGTAATAGCAATATTAGTCAAATGACGAATTACTCATAATAAGACATAATAAAAATATATATATAAAAACATAAATAATACTTCCCGAAGTCTTCGTTCTTCTCCGGGCTATGATTTTGAGGGCGATATATATCTGCTGTGCAGGTGATTACTTCACAGGGCCTATATGGAGGTTGGCAAATTGTCCATAGCAGCTACACTTTCAGAAATGGAAAGTCACATCACTGGATGGCTATGTAGGACTCCGAGCTGTGCGAATGTACCGAACTTGGTTTTCTACTCCACATCCATTGCTGAATCACGAATAAATTCTGATTCCATTTCCTTAGCGATATACAACATTAGGTTAAATTTCAATTGTATTTTTCTTTTTCAGTCAATGAATATCATATTTCTTGGTCTGATTCTTTTAAAAATACGTTCAGCATTCCGAATAAATAGTTTTTACACTCCTAATTTTTTCTTTTCCTTTTGTCTGTACACTCCGGAAACTATACTGCTAACGGGTAAGAGTGCCCGTGTGAGTATCAACCAATGTAACCCAGCTAACTAACTAAATTTCACCTGACCAGCCTTTATATATCCCCCCCATTACAGGGTGTATTCTCTCATCCCCTCCACAAGTTCTGTTTTTAATTAAACAATTCCAAACAATGGATTTAATTTTAGCTATCTTTTAATTAATTTCAGAATTTCACAAACCATTTAAATTCCAATCCCTTGATTTCTTTAAACAATAAAGTAAAATTACATTTATCTAATTAAATAATTTTGAATAGGTGTCAAGCCGAATAACCACTGATACAATTTCTACAGTTGTTTTCCAAAAACATTATACGGTAAAAGAAAGAGGTCATTGGCTTGTCTGCGGTCATGAACATTAAGTTGTAAAAAAAAAATTATAAAACTGTATACTTGTTGTCACATAAAAATTGATTTTGAGTTTTCCAAAAAGAATATTCAACAAGCAACAGAAAAAAAAATACATTTGAGAATCTAAAATAAAATAAAATCAAAATAAAATATGTTTACTGTTGGGTTATTTGCAAATACATTTCAGTTTCCCATAAGAATTTCTTTAACCCTCTGCCATATTTATTCATATCATAAATAAAAAACATATAGCATTTATTAACAGCAAAATACATATTTATATGTGGTGTCCGCGTTTGTTTATTTATAGGCGTATTATCACCATTCATCGTATTTATTTTCAATATAGTGTGTGTGTAAGCAACAGAGAAATATACCTGCACAGACCACTCCTTTTATTATAATACGTACATTTGTTTGGACTGCAACTAATGCTTGCAGTCAACTTTGTGGCAGTCATTTAAAACTGACTGTCACAATATATATACATAAATTTATTAATGAGACCATAATGAAGGAAATGGGATTGTTTTATATTTTTTCTGATATCCTTGAATTTGTGTTTAATTTCTGTCATTGCCAAAAATCCAACTTCAAACATATATGAAGTACTGAGTTGCCGTGTTGGGTGGTTTGTACTGATAGCCAAACATACATCAGTTTTTTTGATAAAAAATTCTTTTTCAACTGCCATTAGACTAATTAATTCTTCATCTGCCTTTGCAGTTGTGCAACTGTTACAGATATTAAGTTATTACCTGATGTTATTTCATTTTTAATCATAATTGTTTCAGATGTGTCATAATACAGAGGTAAAAACTCTCCATACAGTAGTGCCACTCAATGCAAGCCAAAGTAATCAATGGATGCAAGAAGATTTGTGCATCAAAATCCCTATCTAGTGCCTACTCATCCAATATCCCCAGACTAGTTTCAAACTTGTGGCTTTCACCAGCTTGAGTGAGCATAAGAAATGGTGATGATATGATGTCTCATAATCTCATTTTTAATCTTTAATATTTTTTTTAATCATATATCAAGTTTTGGAATAAAATCTCAAATATGATCATATATTGTAAATATCCCAGCTCCATCTATTCTTTGCAAGTATCAATTTGCTTCATTTGATTCTGACAATACATCTGCCAAATAAGAGAGCTTTGGAATAAATTTCTCATCATGCAAATTATTTTCACCACCCAGAAATCTTGTATTATCTTTACAGAGTTCAACAGGTCTTGTTAGCATTTAGCTGCTTGATGCCTAATGGATGTCTGTGCAGAAAGAGATTTAGGAAACTTCCTATCTCTTCACTTAAATAAATAATTAAATGACCTTACTGCTCAAGAGTTTATAAGAAATTGAGTGCTAAAAATGCCAGAACTAAAATCAATCCGAAGATCTTATTCTCCAGAGTCTGCTGCTACTTTATCACAGCACTAAACTATGCGGACATCTCTTCGCAAAAATGTTCACAACAGTATTGAAAATGTTTTTCAAATCATCTGACATAGTTTTAAATATCAATGCTTTTATTAGAAGACTATTATAAATTCATGAGAACTCATGTGACAATATCACTATTTTTACCACACAAACTGGATGCACCATGCATATGTTCTAACACAATTCAGTCATTGCAATCCTTTTGATTTTATGTAAATGTAAAGAGTGTTGAAAATTTTCTTTCTATTATTTTGACTTCACAAAACTCATAATTGCCTTGGAATGGTAAGCTGATCTACCCATTCTGACATTTCATCAATTCTGCTTACAAACATGTTATTAGAAAGCAGAATTCATCAAACATAACTCTAACAGCATCTTTTATTGATAGGAGAGTAGTCTGAGTTTACTAAACTGTGTAGTTTACAAACTAAAAAGATATGCTGTATTTACATATTGGATTATTCCCATCATCTTATATAAGTATTGAATGTCTATTAAAAAATAACTTTATTTAAATAGTCCAAATACAGTCAACTGTTAGTAAAATAGCACACAGGTTAGTATATGCACAATATTTCCAAGAGATATTATTCTCTCCTCTTTTTCAGATGTTGCTGGACTGACCAGTGATAGTACTAGCAGGGGAATAGAACCTGGACCCTTAAATTGTTGAATATTGAATTTTAAGGTAACACTTTAACCAAATGAGTCATCCTGCCAAAGGTAACAGTCAGTAGAAACTTCATATACTTAACTATGAGATTCCTTCTGATTTTTCCTCTTTTTTTTAAAAGCAGAGTTGATTAGTTGTTTCCATACATTATATATAATCACAATAAATTGATTTATGGGACTGTTTTCCATTGTCATGTGAGCAGCTTCTTTAAATTTTCTTCTTTATACCTTTTCTTCTCTTAGAAAAAAATGGAGAAATTAGAATGAACCTCATATATATATGATATTGCCATTGGAAGGATAGTTCAGTTGGTTAAAGCATCACCTTAAAATTCAATATTCAGAAACTAAGGGTCCAGATTCGATTCCCATGTTAATACTGTCACTGGTCAGGCCAGCAACACCTGAAGAAGAGGGGAGAATAATACCTCTCGAAACGTTGTGCATATACTGGAATTCAGTGAGAAATAAACAAACAACAAAATTATTAACAATAACAATAATTTTAATCAACAAACAGAATGATAATTAGTATTTAAAAAAATGTATTTACATTTGAGATTGTATGAAGAGCATGTAAGAGGGGGAAAATCTTTGTGGATTTATAATAATTCACCTAGGAAAAGTTGATAGTAAATGTATTAAATTACTTTGATATCTCTCTGTGAATGCAGACATATATTTCTGTCTCTATGAATGTAGATATATGTTTCTGCCTCTGTGAATGTAGATATATGGCAATTAAAATCATTAATTTTAAATGTCTGCTACTAATATTATTTAACTTCTTGTGATTTATTCCATTGAAGTTTTTCTTATGGGGTTTTTCCAGATATTTAGAGCATCGAAATTAAGTAGCTTTACAAATTAATTCATAGAAGAATATTTCTATGTGATAATCAATTTAGAGAAGTTTTCTTCTTATAGCAAGTAACCCACATATTTTTAGCTAAAGCTTTAGACTGGTAGAATTGCAGTTAATTTTAAGCATTTCTTCGTTTACAATTTCATATTCAGCTACACTACTGTAAAGATCAGGGAAGGCTTTCTAAAGTTTTATCCCAGAGACTGCATAATATTTACTTAAATAATCATTATAATTTTTATTGACTTCTAACCAGTAAGTGACAAGATGAAGAAATAACAATAATTACCACCTTTTATGTAAAGATGATCGAAGAGAGCTTCAGTTGGTTCCCATAGCAACATTCTTTTAAAATAATTATTCTTTATTTTGAAACAAAGAATTTTAATAAAATTTTAATTTTTACAATTATTACTATGATTTAAAAATACTTTATAATTTATTTACAAATGATGTATATAAAAGCAATGCATGTAAACTCCGTAGGAAGGTTCCAATATATAAACATATTAGACCACAAATAAAAGTGGATTTCCAACTTTATTGTTAAAAGGTTGCCTTGACAACAGTTTGAGATTGTTGATTGTTTAAGCATTGACTGCATTCAATGAATTTATATTTATAAACCTATCTAGTCTTGAACATTATTAGCTTTGTTATCTAAGTAATATGTTGTTGGAATGCATAATTGTAGTTTGAAAATTATAATTGGCTATCTGTTAGGGTGCTTTCAGAACAGGTTCTATTTACCTGTTTATTGAGGTTTATTTATATTTCTTTGAATTAATAATTTCACTCTTTATAGTCAAGTTGCAATCTTTATTGTCTATATAAATATATAAGATCATAGATAAAGATGGATTTTAACCTTATTGATAAAAGGAAGTTGCCATGACAACAGATTGAGATTGTTATTGATATTCCAAGAGATTTCAACTTTTCTCAAAAAACAATGTAATTCAATAAATGATAATACATACAAAGCGTATATTAAAAAAAGATTGTTTAATGCTTTGAAAACATATATGCTAGATACATCTAAATAATTTGCTAAGCATGCTTTTGACAGACTGGTAGTTATAGCTGTATCAATGATTGTCCAAGAATATTATGAGCTTTATAGAAGTGGAATTTTACAGAAAGTGGTGATTCATATGAATTTGAATAACTAATCAATTTAATTAGATAAGCCATTTTGTAGACAGGGTAACACAGGATTCTTTCTTGTTAATGGTGTTTATATTAATGGCAATATGTCAGGCCCACTTAACATTGCATTTAGAGTCATTTCTTAAGGAGCAAACAAGTTCAAATTTGTGATCTTGCTTGGTTTCTTGTTAAAAACAGATGGATTTATTAGTTTTAACTCTATCGTATTGATACCATGGTTTTTAAGAATTGACTGCATTCATATATTTACAAATATATACATAAAATTGAAGCAATATTGAATTTTCAAGAACTAGCATGAGGATTTTTAAATTTATATGCTAATATTCTAGTAATTTTTTTTACCAATTTTGATATGATATGCATTTCAACTCTTTCAGGTGTCATTGAAATACTTGACACTTCATGAGTATAATGACATTCTGTGCAACTCCTGTTAAATTATTTACTTTATACAATTTCTCATGTGTGATATAAAAATTGTGTATCCAATATAATGAATTTTTTAATCTTATTTAATATATTTGTAAATGTCAATTCTTTAATAATAATTATAATTATTTATGCAAATAAAATCATATAATGAGTATGTAATAAAAAATTAAACTATTTTTATTCTTTATGAATAAATAAAATCTATTGGAATTCATAGGCACACTCATGCACCATGAATGCAAAAGACTTCCCTGGTATATATAAAACACACACATTACCACTCGATCAAATATACATCTTTGGTTTTTTTTTTTTAAAGTACCTGTCTCCTGCTCCTGTAACACTGACAATTTGCTGCGGGATACTTGGGTAATACATAGCTGAAAATGATGTTGATTTCCTCTGAAATATAAAAAATACTTTTTAAAATCATTTATTCCAGGTAAATGTGCACTCACAAATATATAGTGGAGCATTCTACATGTCTGCATACACATTGGTAAAAACAAATCTCAAACATATACCTAAAGAAGTATAAGTTAAACCTGAAGAATTTAAAAGACAAAGTTGTATACTAGTAAAAACAAAAGTCTCAAAGATCTATTAGTAACATTGAATTACAAACATTAATTATAACACATTACATTCTTTTTGTTCTGACTGTATAACTGGGATGGACATTTTAAAAATAAATATGATTTTACAAAAAAAAAAAAAACTATGAAAGAAATGGGGTTTTAAAAAATACCATATAATGCTCATTATTCAAGCCTACAATAGATGGCTCTAGAGTAGATAATTGCTCTTTTTAAAATATTTTTATTCAAATGATGTTTCAATTATATTCACTTTATACAACTCAAGTTCTGCCATCTACTGTAAGCTTGAGTAATTAAAAGATATCAGATGATACCATTTATTGCATTTTTATCCATATTTCCAGATTAGTTTCTGGCTTGTGACTTTCATCAGTGAGAATTAGTTCACTTGGATTTAAAACCCTGACACATGTGATCTAGACCCCGAAACTCCTTACTAATTTAAAGTCATAAACCAGATACTGCTCCGAGTAAATGAATGGGGCAGCATTGGATAGGAATTTAGTAAGTGCTATCTAATGATTACTCAAGTTTTCACAAGGTGGCAGAACTGGGGTAATATAAATAGTTTGTTCCTAAAAAGCATTGTCCAAGCTGGAGATCATGTGATATTTGGATTCATTTTAATTACAATTGAAATATTTATTTATTTTTAAGAAATGCTTTTACTTATATAAACATGTTAAAGAATAATTTCTTTTTAGTTTTCACAAATACAAACATGGGGTGCTCATGTTTAGAAATGTCTTAGTTACATTTTCTTGGCAAGATGATCCTTATAGGACAAACTGTATGCTCTCATCAAAGATTTTTTGCCACAGAAAATATATGAGCAGAATGATGATGAGAATTAGAATTGAGATATCTTTTTGTATGGATAGATCTTCTATAAACAGACAATGAGCTGTCATTTTGTTAAGCAATTAAAATATCTAAAAAAGAAAATATTTTGTTATTTTCAATTTCTATAATAAATTAAATATTAAAATGCCATTTATTAAGAAAAATAAGAATTCAAAAAATTAATACTATGGATCTATATAACAAATATATTGTCTATACATCTGAGCAAAAAAATTAATACAATGGATCTATATAACAAATATATTGTCTATACATCTGAGCAAATGGAATGTCTTTTACAAGCCATATTCAATACTTGATTCTCAAAACAATTCACGAAGAGATCAGCAACTAAAAGTGATAGTGGAGAACCCATAGAAAGCCCCTTTTCTTGTTTAAATTTTTGGAAACTATAAATAAAAAATGTACTTCAAGACAATAATTTTGCAATGGAATAATAAACTCAGGCAAATCATTGTATTGTGCTATAATAAATAGAACCTCTTCAACAGGAATACTAGTAAACCAAGAAACATAAAAACTGATCAATAAATCACTTTTAGAAAGCTTTATGCTTTTAATAATTAAAATAAAATGTACTGAATTTCTAATTCTAGATGGAATGTTATCTGTCAACAGCTACAAACATTGGGCTAAAAATCAAGCCAAAGAATACAGTTAGATAAATGTGCTAAAATACAGCCTTATGGAAGCCCATCATTTTATATCTTTCATCTCCTTCAAAAATCATTTTTGATAAATCAGATGACTGTAAAACAAAATAAAGTAGAGGAATTTTTGTTATTCCATCTCCTATTCTGATTGGGCAATCATTAAATATACATGTGAATGATTTTTAATTCATGTGCAATTTCACGATTACTTAAGAAAATAGTTCTCCATTAGCACCTTAGCTTTGATAAAGATGAATAGGATTTTGTTGAAATATTGGTCAAAGAAGTTTTGTTTTGGTGGATGAAGATCTTGTTGAAGAATTTAGAAACTTTAAAAATAATTCTTTGTGTGCAAAATGGAAAATTTCTCTATGCAATACATGATCCACTAAAAAGTTTTTATTTTCATGATGTCCATTCAACCACAAATTCTTGAATCATGTGAATAAAAACTCCAAAAAAAGAGAAACGATTTCCAAGATGTATTTTAAATTTAAATAGAATTCTTAAAGTCACAATATATTACATGCTGTCATCATTTATCGATATCGTATTACTACAACTGTCCTGCATTCACAATTTTGGTACTAATGACTTCAAATAAATATATTAATACCCTTATTAAATATGTATAACTATTTATTTATCTAGTGCTGGTTTATTTGCGATAGTCATACATAAAGGAATCATGTCAACACATGCACTGTATGAATTTAGAAAGTTTTATAAATTCATGCATTGCATGTGTCTGAGGGATTTCCTTATGATTAATACCCTGATTATAAAACATTTATTAGTCTAGAGATTATCATATCATTCTTAACACAGATTTAAGAGTAAACTCAGTTAAAGATTGATATTCATCTTTTATTTTATAAAAAAAATAATAATATGCAGATTCATAATGCATTGTTGCTACATTGCATTTCCCTTTTTTATTTTTTCATCCTTTTTAGATATAAACCACTAAACAACACATGATCACTATCTCATACTAGCACATAATTGTTATTAAACAATTCAAAACAAAGCACTAGATAAAGGATTTTATGTTCAAGCCTTCTGGCATCCATTGATTGCTCTTGTTAGCACAAGATGGCACTACTATATGGAGAGTTTTGCTTTCTTTTTAGATATACTTAAAGTTGATGATGGTAGGAAGTTTGATATTTATAGTTTAAATTATAATAATGCATATACACACAGCGTGTTATCTTTTTACTAAGGTTGAATTTATCTATTTTAATTCAAGTAGATATAACTTACTATATTAGATTTGATCAAAGGGGGTTTGAACCCAGGCTATTAAGCTCCCTATAGTCATCCACTCTATCCAATATAATCGATACACATGGCCACATACCATGTAAAAATAAAATATGTATATTGGAGATTCACATGTATGTTGGTTATATTGATGAGTGGATGGTAGATTTAATTAAAGGGATTTGAACCCAGACATTGAAGCTCTCTATAGTCATCCACTCTATCCAATATAGCCGATACTCATGATCACATGCATGTGAAAATAAATTATATATATTGTAGATCACTTATCTTTTTCATATGTATGTGGTCATTTCCACAGACCCTTAAAAATCTCTGGAAAAATGGTTGCTGAAAATATTTTTCTTCTCCTATGGTTGATGTCATTGCCAGGGAGTCATCTACTTGATCATATCTGTATTTTTACCTTCATATCTCTAGGCCATTTACTGTAAGCTTCAGTAACTAATAAACATCAGATGATAGTACTTAATAAATCTCTATACAATGTTATACTATCCAATATCCCTAGACTAATTTAAATGTATGACTTTCTTTACTGAGGATTGGATCTTGGAATAGAGTATTTGGACTTTTAGGATCTAATGCACTTTCCTTCTAGAAGACACCAATTCTCTTCTTAATTATCAAGCCATCAACCCAAAATTGAAAATTAATTTATTAGTTACGATGGCTTACAGTGGATGGTATAGAAGTGTGAAGAAAAAGTATGCAATGAGTAAGCTGAAATTATATGATAGAATCACAAGATATCTAACAGCAAGTCTCTGAGATGAACAACTTCTGACTGATAGAAGAATGTAAGTACAGAAAGTTACTAAATCAGATCTGTAATTTTGAAAGGACTGCAAGTTTTGTTAATTTTTATTGGCATGTGATATAACATTTATTAATTTCTTTGTAACCAACTTTCATCACTAAATCATAAACTTACATTATGATGCTGTCAGAAGAGTACCTACAAAATCAAATTGATATCAATCATTAATTCACAGAATTATAACTCATGGCAGAACTTGCAACATCTATCATAATAAAAGCCATACTATTTTTTTTTTTTGTTGTCCTTAATCTAAATATATAAGCTGAACTTTTCATCTCTGGCACTTGAGTATTATGTGATCCACATCACCGAAATATATATTGTATTTTAGTAACATTCCATCAACTTCAACCTCTAGATATGTATTCCAACATATCAACTTGAGGCATGAGGAAAAACAAAGATATTTAAAACCGAAGAATTTCAAGAAATAGAGTGCTTTGACTTTTGTGAGTTGTTCCACTTTCTAATTTGTAAGATATAGAAGTGAATTGTGCAAAATGTAGATCATGAAGATAAACTGAAGCAGTCTGCATTAATTCAGGTTTAATAATTAATGGAATACTGGAATATGGATTGCTAATAAAAGATGTTAATTCAATAAATAGGAAGATCCTACTATATATGAAAGATTAAACAATTGTAATTATTTTTCTTCTTAGCATTGCTTTCAAAAAGGCAGGTCATATTCATAGCACACAGATGGGTGATGAGAGAATGAAGGTTTGGATTAATTAGTATGCAAGTTTATAAATTTACATTTACCACTTGCTATGATAGTGCAAAGTTTGAATCTCTTTTATTTATCGTGTGGGTTTTCTTTACGTTCTGTGATTGACTGAATACTCAATTTAAGTTCATAAAATATAATTTTAAATTTAACTTATCTATTTGTAAGCCTAAGATAATTTAAAATACTACATAAGGACCCTTAGAAAGCAAGAAAATGGGAGTGGGTGAATACTTTTTATTATCTGTTAGAAGTTTATGCTAACATTGTTTATCAGAAGTTTTTATTAGTCAATTCGAAATTTTTTATCAATTCCAGATTATTAAATTTGTATAGTATGAATTAAATTTGAAACATTTTTCCTCTCATAAACATGAAATAATTAGATTTTTAAAAGGTGAGTTTAAAAACTTCGATATTTGTAAACCTAATACATAAACTAGTCCAGTAATTTTCTTTTAATATTCACTTTCCTTTTCATTTGTAATAAATTAGCAAAATGTTTTCAATGTCCGGCAACTGTATCTAAAAAATAAATAAAACTTTTCAGTCGTCAGATGTTTCACTAATTTATTAACTTTCTTTTAATATAATTAATGATGAAGGATCAAAAACTAAAATCTTTTTTTTTTTTCAAAATTAATATTGGCAAAGTTTTCCAAATTGTTTTGTATGTTATAAATATACAGTATATGACCAAACTTCACCTAGTGGTGAAATAATTAAACAAATCCATCATACTATGTTTAGCAAAACAAAGAATAGGGTGCACCATATTAAGTAATTAGAATACTCAGTTCTTTAGTTGGTCATGTAATTTAGTGGATTTGTTTAGTCATTTCACAGGTAGATGAAATTTAGTTGTCTCTGTTCTATTTTCATATACACTTAACTGCTGGGCAAAGTTATTATTTAACAAATAAAAATATTTGAGATAGCCTTTAAATTTTCTATTGCAAAGCAAAATTTATCCAATAGCTGTGCATAGAAGAAGAGAAAAATTGAATGAAATATTCATCAGCTTGCTATATGCCAGGTAATAAAAGTTTGAGTGATTTTCCACTCTGAGTTCACCTCTAGCAGTGGTCAATATTTGAAGATTAGCAGTCATGGCTAAAGATTGATTATCCAAAATAATCCCAAGCCCATTTAATTATATCCAAATTGCTCACTGAGGATTTCAAATCAATTTATAAACAAGGCAAATATATATATACGAAAATAGAATTGAGCTGACAAACTTTTATCCAATTGTGAAATGATTAAACAAATCTATCATGCTAGATTCGAGTGGACCAAAAGTGGATCTTCTATTCTTTACACTTTTTTAATAGAAATAAAACAAAATTCATAAAACATTAAGACTTCAGAGTGGAATTAATATTAATGCCAAAAATAGATATGACCTGTTACTGTGGATTTGTTTTAAATATTTTAAGACTAAATAGACTTGGGTTGGCACTGCTCTATTTTCATAAACATTTAATTGTCAAGTGAAGTTATTATTTAATATAATGCCTTTAAAACCATTTCAGTATTTAGTAATATAAAGTGTAATTGCCTTCAAGATTAAATCATTTATATCAATCATCTTTATTTAAGATTTATTAATTAAATCAACAAACCATTTCATTGTCTTTTTTATGGATAATTTATATGATTTACTTAATCATTTAAAATTTAGTTCTTTTTTCACATTATTATACAAAAATTCTTTCCAAGCTGCCAGCAGTGTTATCTGTGAACCAATACATGTATTACATAACAACATACATATATACATTCAATCGTATCACCAAGTGCAAGCCGTTGTAATCAATGGATGCAGAAAAGTTTGTGCATAAAATCCCTACCTAGTGCCCACTCATCCAACATTTCCAGACTTTCATCAGTGAAGAGCCTTGGATTTGAGAGCACTGTGCATAGACCTTAGGATCTAATGCTACACTCTAGCAACCACCTTCTACCCAATTGGTTAACTATAAAGCTAGGAACCCAAGATGAAAACACCATAATATTTCCAACCCAAGATCATTCACTTATAGTCATATAGATCTGAACTCAGTCCAGTACCATACATTTTGATGTCTTATGTTTTTCAAAAACCACAGTCACCATTATTCTATAGGCAGGATAGGTATAAAACCATCAAAACATCACATGGTCACCATTTCATATGCTTTACCCATGCAGTTAATAAGAGTACCAAACTCTCCACAGATAAGAGACTGTGGTAAGACACCAAAATATATGAATACTGATCTGAGTTCAGATTTATATGACTATATAAGTGAATGAGCTTGGGTTGGAAATATTGTTTTCATGTTGGGCTCCTAGCTTTAGAGTTAACCAAATAGGTAAAACATGGCTGCTAGAGGGTAGCATTAGATCCTAAGGTCTAGGTGCAGTGCTCTCAAATCCAAGGCTTTTCACTGATGAAGTTACAAGCTAGATACTAGTCTGGGGATATTGAATGAGTAGACACTAGATATGGATTTTATGCACAAACCTTCCTGCATCCATTGATTACAACAGCTTGCACTTGGTGGCACTACTGTATAGAGAGTTTGGTACTTTTATTAACAGCATGAGTAAACATATGAAATAGTGATCATATGATTTTTGATCGTTTTACATAATATAATTTAGCTACCCAGCACAAAAATGTTAAGGCACTAGAATATTTAGATATGAGTTCTTATATGAAATGAGATGGTGCATTTTGTACCTTAAATAACAGTGGAACCTGCTAACACCCAACTTCATTTTAAATTGGACATAACTATTACTAAAATGTGAAGTATTTCAAATTATGTATGGCAAAGAAGCTATAAATCACAAGAATGTTTTCAAGTGGCTTGCAAGATTTCATAATGGCAGGAAGAACATTGAAGACAATCTACAAAGGTATGGAACACTGTCACATTTCATGCTATAACTCATGACTTAGGTATGTTCACACTTTATAATTTTTGTGGTGAATGGGTAAACTATGTTACTGTGCAACACATGCATTGATTCAAAGATGATTCTGTAGACAGCTTGGAGAGAATCAGTAATATTTTGATTGGAGCACATTGTGCATAATTCCATGAGGTTCTTAAAAGATATCCTATGATTTTTAATGGGTTAATAGTACTTTCACAGATGTCCTCTATAATGTATGCAGCAAATACTTTCAGTCATTTGTGACCAAATGATACTCCCAATAAAATAAACTTTAAATGTACAGCCCATTACAAAACAAAGACCTTTCCAGAATTAAAACAGGACAAAACTTTTTAAAGTTAAATCATGAGTCTTATTTACTCAGCTGCTGAATAAATCTACTTTCATACATTATTTGTAAATCAGGACTGATTACTAGGGATTCATTTTAAATTTGGAATTCATATATTTGCTAAGCTTCAGTATGCAGTAGAAGATAGTTATAAAGTATGTAAGAATTTAACATCTGATATTATTACCAGGAGAGACTGTTTGAATATTCCAGTCATGTTAACATTGAGTAATTACTAATATTACCATAGCTGGAAATTTAGTGACAAACCCAAAGATAAAACATTCTAAATTAATCAAAGATTTATTGTAAAAACCAAAGGTCTAACTTTAAATTTAGGTTATGCAATTACTTTTTTTTTTCCAACTCATTCAGTAATATTTTTAAAATTATTAGTCTACAGTTAACTCACTTAAGAATCTGATATTGGTTGACACCCACAATCCTTATCATAGTGACCATAATCCTCGATCAGTGATATGTAATTATATTCAGTTTTGCCATTATATTTTTAACACAACAGATTCACTATATTTATTGCCACATAGAAGATAGTATAAACATTCCATGCTTTGTACATTATGCAGTAAAGTGTTAACATTTATCTACACATACGCAAAACCTATATGTATCCTGCAGTTTCGTCACTAGGGGCATAATACACTGGATAATAAGGTAAGGAGATGCTCACTGCAATATGTTGATTTTTATTTTTTACTATTGGGCCCATCAAATCTGTAAGGCCTCGAAGTAAATGTGACATGATAATGCAATTTCGTAATACAAAAAAATCTTCGAAACATAAATTTTTCCAATTCTTAAGAGTATTTATGCAACGACTATTAAATCTAATTTATATATCTTTATTACATCACATTGTTTCCAATTTTCAAGTGCTTCTTCCCTTGCGCAATTCGAAACCCGATCCTCATGTTTCATTTATTACATATTATTAAGTTTTCCAAACTTAATTATACTACTCTCTTTTATCTTGTTTATTATTTTTCATCTATTTTATACAGTAGTATTTTTTAGTAAGTATTTCGTCGATACAATCAGTAAATATTACGATCTTTTCTCCACTTACAAATAACTGTATACAAATTGACAGCGCTCTCTTCCGACGAAGTTATGTTTTAAAATGTCACAAGATTTGTTAATTTTTACGAGTTTTATAATAAGCTTTATTGACTTATCTTTGTAAAATAATTGTATTAATAATTAGTAAAATTTAAAAAACAATGGTTCTTTACGTATTTATAAGTATTTGTCATAATTGATCACATAAACAATTTTTTAGTTAATTTTTTTTTTCGCATTTTCTATACAATTTTAATACAGCTTTAAACACTACTGTTTCTCTTACTCTTTCCATCCATGTTCGTTTACCATTGTTAACGGATCTTAGACTTCGGTTTAATGTTCCGTTATGTGTGCGTCAAGTTAGGAGATCAGTTTTATATCTCCAACTTGCTTCGTGATTTTACAAGTATTGTTGAAATTGCGGCGCACGCAATTTTTCGTAGCCGTCTATTAATAAAGATTTACCCGCATAATTACGCCTAGTTTTCTGTTAGTGGTTTATTCTTTCACGGATTCTTCTACCAGAGAATGATTCAAGTAAAATATACGTACGAACAGCTGACGAATAAATCAAACATGGAAGTAACTTGATGTAGTTTCACCTCCAGAAACTCAACCTCCGACATACGCAAATATATAGCATAATGCATAGTAAATGATTGCATACCAATGAAATATCTACATATTATGTACACAGACCAATATATTAACCAACCAATACTTCGAAATAGCGAAGGCTGTCAAATGATAATGTTTGTATGTACATAATAATGTAGGTAAAGATATGTAAAGTTTATATAAATATGTATTTATACGCATATAAGACAATTAAACATCAGGTGACGGCAAAAGAAACATTTACGTTTTACTTTCAACAGTGCAATTTTCACTACACTACTTTCTCGCAAGATAGGGGGGAATGGTTTTCTATCCGCTTTTAAGATCTTGAGGAGGGATATAATCATAAACATATGACCATAGACATTGCCCACGAAGTGTTATCCTGATCATGCGATCCCCAACATTAGAAGAACAACAGGGTATTGGGGGGGGGGGGTGCAGAGCAAGTACTCCAGGTTTTTTTTTTGGAACCAAGCCCGATAGTTCTGGAGATACTTGCATCCTATGTAAAGATTATCCAGACTTTAGTTTAATTTTTGTATGATTTGTGGCTTTTATTTCAGAAGGAATTAAGTTAAATAAATAAATGCTAACTGTAACTTTCAGTTAATGATTTAGTAAGCATACTTGTAGTTTCTATAAAGTGCTTAAATAATAGATATTAATTTGATGCTAGTTTAACTTGTAACTTCATGTCAGATATGTAAGCTTTAATCCAATGTGGAACTATGCATATTCATGCTTGCGCAAAGGAGATTTGATTCTAGTTTAACTTGTAACTTCATGTCAGATATGTAAGCTTTACTCCAATGTGGAACTATGCATATTCATGCCTGCGCAAAGGAGAATGGAGCAATATAATAGCTCAAATCTTTGAGCAGGAGCTGACAGATGAAAATGAGCATTAGGGGAAGTAAAAAAAAAAAATTTCCGGGTAAGAAAAATGAAAGAGGCCATTAAAAGGCTCCTATACTAAAGGTTAGCATATGCAAATTCATTACAAAGAATCCTATGAATTAACCACTATACATTAAGCTTATGAGAAATTTTTATATTGTAAAATAACAAGCTGGATTTAAAAGTGGTTTTAGTACAGTAGATCATATCCAGGTATTGAGAGAAGTTATAGAAAGGACAAATGAATATGTGTTGCCATTATGCTTAGGATTTGTAGATTATGAAAAGGCATTTGATTCTATAAACATTTCTTCAGTGATTAAAGCATTGGATTATCAACATATAGATCCAGGATATTGTCATATTTTAAAGAGTATTTATAAAAATGCAACAGCAACAATTAGATTACATAATGATAGTAGGAAAGTCAACACTGAGAAGGGTGTAAGACAGGGTGATTCCATATCTCCAAAACTTTTTACAGCAGTGCTGCAAGAAGTATTTTGTGGATTAAAATGGGAAGCTAAAGGAGTGTAAGTAAATGGAGATTATTTAAGTCATTTAGATTTTGCCGATGGTGTAGTTGTTTTTGCAAATAATGCTTTAGAGTTACAGGAAATGTTGCAGGAGTTATCAGATAAAAGTAGGACTAAAGATAAATGTTAAAAAGACTAAAGTAATGTTTAATAGATTTTCTCAAAATATGAAAATAAAGATTGATTATGATGAATTAGAAGAAGTTAATAGTTACAAATACCTTGGTCAGATTATTAATACATATGGAAACATAATGAATGAAATTAATCATAGAATTAAACTTGGTTGGAGTGCTTTTGGTAGAAATAACTTGATACTAAAAGGAAATATGCCTATGTGTTTGAAAAGAAAGGTTTAATAAATGTGTTTTGCCAGTTCTTACTTATGGATCTGAGACTTGGACACTTAATAGAAGAGTGATACAGAGACTTCAAATCACTCAAAGAAATATGGAGAGATGCATATTGGGAGTAACAAGAAGAGATCAAAAAGGCAAGGTATGGGTAAGAGAACAAACAGGGGTTACTGATCTCCTTGAAAAAATTAAAAGACTGAAGTGGAATTGGGCTGGAGATATTGCTAGAAGAGATGATAATAGATGGACAATTGAAATTTTAAACTGGATTCCAAGAGATTGTAAAAGACCCAGAAAGAGACCACATGTGAGATTGATGGATGAAATAAGAAAGTGTGCAGGGGTGATGTGGAGAAGAGAAGCTAAAGATCAGAGAAGATGGAATGAACTTGGAGAGACCTTCATCCTGCAGTGGATTGATAATGGTTGTTGGTGATGATGATCCTTTTTGTTGCTGGTTATAATAACTTTGCTGAAACAAGGAGTCCAATATGAATGCTTTAATAACCTGTAGAATAAGAACAATTTTGGAATATGGTCCAAAGTTTGTAGGAGGCATATGGAAAACTCCACATTTAAAAATAATAGTGAATGTTGAATGCAATTACGAAAATGTACCAAATAAAAAAAATATTAACTTTTTCTTTCACTAATATTAGAAACATTTCAGCCAAGTTATGACAAATCTATATAGTCAGCCACCTTAATGTATTTCACTGGACAATAAGTTATAGAGATAACAAATTAGTTATACATCTGAATAGTGGAAAAACTAAATCCATATTCTAACTTGAAACTGTCATCTGTTATCTAACTCCATTTCCAAACTTGAAACTGTCATCTGTTATCTAACTCCATTTCCAAACTAGATACTAAGCAAATGAAGAAAAAAGAATTTGACTCTGGACTTGGCAAAATCTGTGTTTATGGATATTTACTAGAAGAAGCTTTACTGAAGCAAATCTTATGGAGATTGGAGACAACAAACTAAGATAACGGCTTTTAGCCGTAAGCAACTTGTCACATCATGAAATCATTAAATGGAGAAAATTCACAAAGAAGTGTTTGATCAGGCCAAAGAATTCAAAATATTTTTCGATTCTGGAAAGCCACCACAAATGATTATTTGCAATAGTGTGAAATCAAAACCACTAAAACATTCTAACAGTAAGCAAACAGAACCTGAAGGTATGACATTATGGAGCCTTAGGCTATTTAGTCCATAGTGCAAATGGAAGGAAGAATGCTATCATAAATGCAGGACACTGGGACACTTAGCTAAAAGCTTCACTCAGAGCAAAAATGGCAATAAGGGCTCAAAAATCTCTTATCATAAAACCTAAATAGTGGAAATATATAATAACTATAGTTATCAAAAGCTATGGTCATATATTGCTAACCATCAAAATTTCTTAATAAATTTGTCATATTTCCAGTCATTGAGGTCATTACAAACAATCTGCACTTTTCTAGAATTATAATCATGATGAAATAATCTTTCATAATCAAAGAACATTGATGATAATGTAAGATTAATTTTAGCCTTATTATAATTATATATCATTATCATTTTCAATCATTATCAAACCACTGCAGGAAGAAGGTCTCTCAAGTTCAATCCATCTTCTTTGATTTCTAGTCTCTCTTCCTTATATCATCTCATCACAATCTTCCTTATTTCATCCATCCATCTTACATGTGGTCTCTTTCTGTGTCTTTTACAATCACTCAGATTACATTTAAAGATTTCAACTGTCCATCTATTATCATCTACTCTAGCATAATGTCCAGCCCAACTCTACTTCAGTCTCTTAATTCTTTAAATGATGTCAGCAACACCTGTTTATTCTATCACTCATGTATTTCATTTTTTTAATGAGTGGTCTGAGCTCTCTATATTGCTCTTTTGTTAAGTGCCAAAGTCTCAGATCCATAAGTAGGAACTGGTAAAACACATTTATTTAAACACTCCTTTTCAAACACATAGGCATATTTCCTTTTAATATTAAGTTATTTCTACCAAAAACATTCCAAACAAGTTTAATTCTATGATTAATTTTATTCATTATGTTTCCATCTGTAGTAATAATCTGACCAAGAAATTTGTAGCTGTTAACTTCTTATAACTCATCATTATCAATTTTCTTTCTTTTCTTCTTTTGAGAAAATCCATTGAACATTACTTCAGTCTTTTTAACCTTTACCTTTAGTCCTTTTTACTTTCTTTTGATAACTCTTGCAACATTTCACGAAGCTGGGAAGCATTATTTTCAAAAACAAGCACATCATCTGCAAAATCTAGATGACTTGAATAATCTCTATTTATCTTTACTCTCTTAGCTTCCCATTTTAATTCATAAAAATACTTCTTGCAAAACTGCTGTAAAAGGTTTTGGAGATGTGGAGTCATCCTATTGTACATCTTTCTCAATATTAATCTTTTTAGTATTATTATTTAATGTAATTGTTGCTGTTGCATTTTTATAAATATTCTTCAGAATATGACAATATCCTGGGTTTGTATTTTGATGATCCAATATTTTAATCACTGAAGAAATGCTTATCAAATGCCTTTTCATAATCTATAAATCCAAAGCATAATGGCAATTCATATTCATTGTTCCTTTCCATATACCCATATGAGCTGTTTTAGTCTTATATTAATGTTTATTCTAGCCTCACTATAGTAAATGTAAGAGTAGTTAAATTCTTGACATTAATAATGGAAGTTCCTTAGTAACTATCTTTTTTAGAATCCAGTTTGCCTTTACTATTTATTAATCAAATAGTTTAATGTAGCCAGTGAACAACAACTTATATTCTTTATCACATAATTTCTTCATTTTTTGTTGAAATGTAGAGGAGAGTTATCAATGGTTTATTATCTGTAACATGATTTCTGTTATATTTTAATTTATTGTAAAATCTCTTTATATAAGTAATGCAAATTTGTTATAATTTACACTTGTTAAATCAACCATATATTTTCCAATTTTATCTTTTTTATCAGATTCAAATTTGCACAAGAAGATGCAAAAAAAGAATTGAAATTTGCTTGTTTATATTCTGGTTATGCAAGTGTTTTTGGATTGATATAATCTTTAATGTTATTAGGCTTAATTTTTATAGTATAGTCTAATGTGTTAATATACTTTATTAGCAAGTCTAGATATTTAATGCATTTTCTATATTCATGTTTGCTAAACTAAATTTATTAAGAATCTTCTAAAATTATTTCTGATGGGCCACATATAAAAACATCATCAACATATCTCATGTTTATAGTATTATTATTATTCATTAATTATTTTTATAGGGGAATAATTAGATTGATTGACTTTAAAAATAGAGTATTATTTTATTATATAAAGACTGCAACTAGAATAGCCCATAACAAAGCAAAAAATCTGTCTGATAATTATTCATAAAAGACAATACCCTGCGTATTTTAAGGTAATGGTAGAATATCAAATGAAGAAGTTTTTTAATGACTCCTTTCTTATATTTTATTCAATCAAAATATATTGTTTCTACAAATAATTTTTTATTTATTTTCTTACAGTTTCGACTGCCCAACAGTCTTCATCAGAACTTCTATTAACTTTACCATTTGTCAAAGTGAAGTGAATAGAAGTTCTGATGATGATAGCTGGGCAGTTGAAACTAGAAGAAAAGTGATAAAAGCTATTTGTAGAAACATGTTTACATTGAATAAAGTGTAAAAAAAGGAATCATTAATTATATTTGTTAATAATGAATGCATAAAAAATAAACAAAAAGGAAGAATTGTAATATTTCAGATTATGGAGTATAAGGTTCTCAGATCAATTCCAGTTCTAGAATTTCTGGCAGCCACACTTTTTATAAACTCCTGAGAAATAAAGTCATTAGCATATTTATGTTATTACTAAACAGGCCATGCCAGGTGCTAGGAGTTTGAGTGATTTTCCATTGTAAGTTTACTCTCTAGCTAAGAATCATCAGACTATTAGTTAGGGATCAGGATTTGAGGGTTAATTTATTAACTAAATCCCAATATATGAAAAAAGGTCTCAAGACTATTGACTTATTTTCAAGATTGTTTGGGCCAGATTTGAACTCAGATCATAAAAAAAAGAGGCATAAAACAATATGTATACATTATACCAAACAGCCTAGGGCACCACTAGATGTCTAGCCTCACTGATGAGGATATCTACTATTAGTGTATACAACAGCTGTTCCTTTATATATACAAATATAGATTAATTATTGCCATTAGATCAGCAAGAGTAGAGATTCTTTTCAAAATAAACAATTAGAAGGGCAGATAACAGTAATCAAAATGCTAAACAAATCTAAAAATTAATAACAATATTTATTTACTATGTCATCACAAATTTACATTAATGGTAAGTTTTAAATACTGGAGATATAATAAGTATGTAGTTTAAATGACTATTAACCCTTTTAACATAAGTATTCATTTATATAATCTCTTTAAAGCGCATGTGCATTGGCTTAATCGCTAATACTATTACATAAATAAACATTCGCGCTATATAAAATAATATCTCATTATATAATTAAATAATGTAACTGACATCTTATTGTTTATTATATTCTTCTTAATATTAACTTTAGTCACCTTTTTAATAATAGAATTTTCATAGACTTGACATTTTATAGATGTGCACACATATATTTTAATAATATAAATCTATAATTTAAAAATCGGCAGGCCTAATTACTACCATTCACTGACTATGCTAAATAAAGCTCATATGCTGTGCACAAGATCCTAATTACAAGAAAAAACATCTAGAGGGTAATTAATAAAAAAAACGCATAGGTAACTCATGTTAAAGAGCGAAATATATATAAAAACCTGGAAAAAGCACTTTACCCAAGGCAAATATCAATAAGAATTGCCAATTTCAAGAGGCAATTAAATCGTGGGATAGAACAGATAAAAATATATAGAAATGAGAATGGGCATGAAATCGCTGAACCTGATGCAAAACATCAAAACCTGCATATATATATAATGGTAATCAGAAAACTAAATAAAAGTGCTGAATATATAAATAGACTTTCGCATAGTATCTAAAGGACCATTTTATATATGCATGCACATACACAACAAAACTTTCTATTTTACTTTTAGACACATATGATATAAATAACCAGAAAAAAACTGCACATTTAAACAGTTCAATATTTATATAAATATATATTACAAATAGATAATGATGGTTTTAAAAATTCTAAGGCATTATTAATTATATAAAAAAAAATCGATCTAGATTTCTTTTAAATTTAGTATTTCTTTCTTTCAAATACTTTTATCAAGTTAACAAATAGTCTAAACCTGACATGTCAAACTGGTGGCCCCGGGCCGCACGCGGCCCTCAACATGATTTTTCGTGGCCACGGCTGCAATGCTATGCAATAAAATGAAAACAGAATGATGTGTTGCAAACAATAAATTAATTTTAAAAAACTTTTTAAAAAACAAACTTTTATATTTAATTATATGAACTAAAATATATACAATAATTGTTGGCTACATACATAGATAAATATTTTTGATGGTATGCTTTTATGATGATGAAGCATTTGAGATATGATGAACACCAAAGCTGGCAACATTAATAATGTGCTGCTGTGCTTCCGAGAACATAAATACATTCCAGTAAAACTTTAGTCAGCTATTCACGCTACCAACGTAGCAATCCTATCTGCAGATATTGGGTTTTTCTTAGAATTGTAATAAAAGACAGTTGCACTAGTTTCTTTGATGCAATTGGTGTGTTAAAAATTTGTGGGTTTTTCTTTTATAACTCATTCAAAAAATTTAAATCTAAAACCCTACTTTTATTACAGAAAATGCCACTTCCAATGCTAAATAAAAAATGAAAGATTGATGACAAGGGAAGAAAATTTCAAGAAAGGTGAGAACTGAACTATTTTTGTGTGGAAGTAAACAATAAGATTACATGCTTAATTTGCAAAGAAATGATTAGTGTTGGTAAAGAATACAACATTAAATGACATTATAGCACTATTGTGATTTGAAGCAAAAATAAGAGAAGAAAAATTAAAAACAATGAAGAATTCATTAAGTAGCCAGCAAGAAGTGCTTATAAAATTCATGAAAAGTAATGAATCAGTAATAAGAGCTAGTTACGAAATAAACTATTTATTAGCAAAACATTCAAAATCATTCACCAATGGTTGTTTAATCAAGGAAAGTATGATAAAAGCTGTCAAATTTGTCTGTCCAGAAAAGGTACAGACAATACGAGACATCTCATTATCAAGAAATATGGTGGCAGATAGAATTATTGAAATGGCAGATGACATCACTTCACAACTACAGAAAACATCTACCAAAATCCAGTTTTCAATTGTGATTGATGAAAGCATGGATATAAGAGATGTTGCACAAGTTGCTGTTTTTTTGTGGTTGTGATAATAACATGAGGATCACCAAAGAATTATTGGAATTCATCCCTCTTCAATATGATGCAATATGGAGCATTTTAGAAAAATTTAACTTTCCTCTTGACAAGCTTATTTCTGTGACAACTGATGGCACTAAATCAATGATAGGTGAAACTAAAAGTTTTGTGTCACAACTGATAAGAAAATTACAAGATGAGTATCTAGATAAACCAAAACTCAAAGCTTTTCATTGCCTCATTCACCAACACGTTTTCTGTTTAATATTATTAAAAATGAACCAAGCACTTAAAACAGTTACAAAGATAGTCAACTTTATTTGATCAAGAGCACTTAACCATTGCCAATTTACTTTGTTCCTTAAAGATTTAGAATACAAATTCGAAAATCTTCGTCATTACACAGAAGTTTGTTGGTTGTCCTGTCACAACGTTCTAAAGAGTTTCTATTTGCTTTTGGAGGAAACAATATTATTTTTTGAAATGAAAGATGAAAACAATGAAAATATATCGTTTATAAAAGATACATTGTGGAATAATCTTATAACACAAACATATACGATGCAGTCGTAAGCTTTATACAAAAATTGAATTTGTTTAAAAATCATTTGCAAAAAAAACGTTTTGACATATTTTCCTACATGGAGCAGTTAAAAGCACAAAATCAAAGTTGCTCGTTTTCACAATACTCTGTAAAAATTGAAAAAATAAAAAATGAATTCGATAAACATTTTGATGATTTCAAGGAGTTAGAAGAAATTTTTTTTCTTTCCAATGGACCTTTTACCTTGAAGTTGAAAAAGCTACGACTTTGATCAATTCCATGATATCCAGAATGATTCAATTTTAAAAAACAAATATCGAGAAATAGGAATTTCCAAAATATATTCCTATATAGGTGAAAGATACCTTGAAATTAAAAAATTTGCTGCATAAATTTTATGCTTGTTTGGAAGTACATATTTATGTGAGCAATTACTTTCATGCCTGAAATATAATAAAATAGCTTACAGATCAAGATTAACCGATAAACATCTATCTGCCATAATAAAAATTGTTTGTTCTCGGTCTTTGAATCCAGATATTAGAAAACTAGTAGGAGGAAAGTGCAAAGTTCCCGGTAAAAACAACAATTTGTAATTTTATAAATATGTAATCAAATAAAATTAAATAAAAGCAATACTATATCAATTATATATTATTGAACTGAATTCACTAAACTACATAATATGCTTTAATTACCCCACCTACATTCCTGCAATCTCACTTCAAAATAAAATTTTAAGAAAATTTATAAGTGTGATGTGGCCCATGAGAATCTTACCAGTTGTTTGAATGAGCTTGATACGCCTGGTCTAAACCATCATAAAAGTGGAAGTGAAACAAACTTGCTTTAAATAGTCAAAATAAGAGTCATAGATCACATGACCATATTCTCTTAAGCTTGTAATCCTCATTGTTTAAAACTTGCTTTAAGTTTCCTTTAAATAATTTTTCTTTTAAAACTTTATGAAGGGAAGGAAGAAAATATCTTTAGAAATTGTGAGCTATTGAAATCAACTATCAGTTAAACGTGTATATATACTCACATTGATTTTGCATTTTCATTCTTGATGTCTCTTAATCAGATATAGTAATTTGTGATGAAGTGGCGTCTTTGATATGGGAGATGCATCTCATACAGTCTCTCTGATAACAGTGGTTGGCGCATTTGACACATGAAAAAAAAAAGTATACCTTTACAATTTTTTTTTTTTTACATTTAAATAAACTAAGCTAATCTTAAAACATTTCCCACTCTATTAATGTGTTCGCATATAAACTGTAACCATATATTTTAGTATAAAATATAATAATTGATGTAACTGGTATAAAAATTTCTCTGTCTTCTTTTGGTGATTTGATTGGCTTGATTTGCACTTTGAACAGATTACTCTCTTATATTCAAAATAATTTATTAGAGAGAATGGGTAATATTTTGCCTTACTTATTGTCTATATTATTTTAATAAATTTAAATTGCTTCTTTCCATATACTAATTCATATCAAAATGTTTAACTTTTTAAAAATTTTGACAACACATTAAATTTGGTAAAATATTATTAAAAATAATAATAATTTTTATTTGTTTAAAATGGTCTTAAAAATTATTTCCATTGAATTAAAAAAACCATTTGTTCAACTAAATTTAATTATTAAAAATAAATACAGTAATTACGTATGCGTTTCAATGTAAAAAAGAAAGGAGCGCGAATTAAAAAAAAAGATCATCTGATAGTGGCTTTTGGAGGGAGAAAGAAAAGAAAATGGTAAAAGGCAAATGGTGTAAATATGATAAGCTTATTTTAAAATAGTTAACAAGTAAACGGATTACCACAAAGTTTTCTATAAACGTAAAAATAACATAGTGGTATTTAATAATAAGATGAATTGCTAAATTTAAAAGTCTGTTCAAGTCAGCTAGCCAGGTGGATCAAATCGCTAATAATAATTTTCCAATATTACATTTGAAATATGTTGGAGCTTTCCAGTTTAAAAGCAGAATTAATTGCAAGATTTTGGTATGTTTTAAAATATTTATTATTCTACAATTTGGAAAAATTAAATAAGTATTTTAATTACAGAAGTTTTATAAATATGAAAATTTGCTTTTTAAAAAAGAAGAAGTTTAACCTTTTAACCGCTAATTTTATTATTGGTTGTATCAGATAAAAATCAAATCTTTTAATTGGCCAACTCACAAACTGAAGACAAAGCCTATTGTTAAAACATATTCGCCTATAATATTAAATTCAACTCAGATACGTTTATAAAAAGTATATTATTAATTTTTCAGGTTATGAAGAGAACGAAAGTTCTTTCAAAAATAAATTGCTATTTATTTATTCTAAAATATTCAATATCGGCAACATAAAAGCTATAATATAAACAAAAAGATCGACTTTTACGTTATAGAAAAGTAAATATTTCTTTTTACTACATCTTCAATATTTTTACTAAAATCTTCAATATTTTTCGAAAATAATTTTGTTTTTTTATTATTCTCTCTGAAAATAATTTTTAATTTCCATAAATATAATTTTATAATAATTTAAATCGTATTCGAAATGAAAATCTCAGCGTTTTTCTTTATTTTCTTTGATCAGGCAGTTTCTTTGTTCTTTCCAGCCAATCAGAATGTCTTTTTCGGCTGAGAGCATGCTAAGAACCAATCACAAATAATGTTCCTTCTTTGTTTAGGTTTAAATGCGTTTTTTTTTATTTTTTACTTGTAAAATAAATCGGAAGATGGCACCATCTTACAGAACTTTTAAAAACGAATTCAATACGTGTTTAACGAATATTTTCGTATAAAAACTGGCTGAGTTAGAGTGATGTCAGATGTCGACGAGGAGCCTCGTAAGAGGCGGGGAAAGAGTTAAATTAAAGTAAAATGTTAAAGTTATTAACATAGTTTAATATTTCCGTTTATAATTTTAATAAAAAAATATAGTATTGATTGATATTTAACTTTGCAATGCCAGTAATATATTTGCTAGTTAATTTGTTTACCATTTGGATAATAAAAACAGTCTTCAAATAATTAATCAAAGCTATTTTCTAATTTTATCGTCAGTTTGGAATGATTAAATTAATTGCTATAATTAGTATTCCTAGATTTAAGCATGGATAAATAAATATTAGCATGGATGTGATAAACTTGGAACAGTTTTAATAGAGAAATGTAGAAATTAATAACTTATGAAAAAACATTTTCATTTAAACTCTGCATGTCATGTTTTGGAATTGTTTCATGTTTATGGAGCCACGTAAAATCGTTAATCTAATAGTGCTTATAATAACTAATACAAATGGATAAAATTACATGTATGGAATTCAACTATAATTGTAGCTATTACTTCGTATATTTATTGTTCGACACATCGTACATGGATTTCACGGATCATATTTGTAGTTATAAAATGCTATACAATTTAATTTGTGATACCCACACCTGCTAGAATTCATGTATTGAACTATAAAATGCTATACATTTAATTTATATCACACACACACCTGTTAGATTTTATGTATTTGATGAATAATGCATTACTTTAATTTTATCGTTATATGAACTTGCATGTGAAGTTCATAAGTTATATTTTATTAAGTTTAAATTAATAGGGGTTGAATAAAATACTTATTCAAGAGAATAGCGCTTGCGAAAAAGCTTGAAAAGTACTAAATGAATTTATGAGATGTATCAATTTTTCATGAGGTATTTTGTGAGTCTTTCCAGATTTCTATTCCTATACTAATATTACTTATATTATATTACATATGTTTTATTTTAAGCAAGATAAGTTAGTACATTAGTTGTCCTGATTAGTGTAACATTTTATTATGCAAGAATCCACATTTGCTAAAATATTAGTGTTTTCTGAATGGTCAGAATAACTGAGGAGGATGATTTTGCACTTTAATGTGAAGTAAATAGTAATGTTGTTTTATAATGTTAAAAGGCATTAATCTGTGCCGGTGGTTAATCCGCAGATTACTTAATTGCCATTTTTTTGTATTTTACACTCATTCCTGCGCTGGTGGTTAATCCGCGGAATTGTGTAATTATACTTATTACTTTATGATGGTGTATAAATCCACAAAGCGTTTAGTGTTATTTAATTCCTATGTGTAGATGAATGCATCCACAGGAATATGGTTTTACTTCATAGATATAAGTTGGGCAAAGTATTTTAGTTATTCTGCTAAATCATCTTCTTCCATTTGTAAGTATAATTTATAAGTTAGATCATTAAATTGTAGCAGGACATTCTATTCAAGTTACCTCATAATAATTAACTGTTGGTTGATTATTATTTACCTGAATGTAAGTTTAAATTTTCACTTTATTTAATGATTGCATTATAGCTAAATCCTACAGATATAATATTATTTATTATATTATTATAAGTTTACGGTATAGATTTATTGAATCTGGAAATGACATTAGATGTTTCATGAGTTGATGTTGAATTTAGTATAATTTCCTCAATACATTCATTATATCAAATTGAAATATAAGGTATGATTAGGTTTTTAAAAACCGTACCTATGATATGTTATTGAAGGAAGTCGATGGAATTATAATTTATTTATTTATCATTTGTTTATTTATGTCTTTAATTATAACATTGGAATTAATTACTTATTATTCATAAATTTGTAAATAAACGTTGATTTATAATTAAACTTACTGTGCCGTTGCTATTTGTCATTCGTAAAATCAGAAATCATAAACCTTGGATAGAGCATACATTGAAGTACATACTATCGTCAACATGATATAAGAGTTTAGTGATATTTTGAGAAAACATTTGGATGCTTTTCGTCTTTGGTAGTTTATGATGTGTAAGGTACAATAAAATCCCATTTACCTTTTCCATCATTTTAGCTTTGCGTAGTTGATTCTAGTATACAATATAAATTGATTATTAAACCTGTAAACAGATTTACCAGATAATGACATGATTGAATATATTTACTTAACGTTTTTAAATTGTCATTTGTCAGTATAATAAGAGTCTCAGTGATATAGTAAACTATAAAAAAAGAACCCAAGTATTTATGTTTATTTATTGCAAAGCTTTACCTGGACTAGCATTTGTATTAAAAATCATATAGATGGTTTAAAATTTCATAATCTTATGTAGTTCCACAAATTATGCCATCTTGTACATGGTAGGCCATCGGGTCTCATACAATGAAAATCGCAAATTAAGGTTTGAAAGATAATAACATTACATACTTATAATTTGTTTAATTTATTTTATCATACTACTATGATAGGTCTTCACGGTACACCCTGGCTGCGATCAAATTAAATCATAAAAAGTTTATGTTATATCATTAGTTTGGTCTGTGGTAAGTTGCTCCAGATGTTGGTTGTGGTCTTTGGTGCATAATATAGATGGCATGATATGCTTTTGGTTACAGCTCTTAATAGCTGACAATGTGCAGCAGGAATTGATCGGTGATCGAGGTTACAATTCTTAGCGCACTTATGTTTTGGTGATATTATGTAGTTGGGACAACAATCGAACGGTTACAATACGTAATACACACTTACATATAAGAAAAACAAACACAAATTAAAAATTAAGTTTGTGTTTAGCCAATACTAAATACTTGTCTAAAAATTACTATTGCGATAGGCAAAGCTCCACCTCAATAGATTCCTAAAACAAATTTTAAAAACATTTCAATATTCAGTAAGAGAAAGTAAAGTTACCATCAAGATGAGTGATGATTATATCGATTCTCAAATCATTTAACTGATTTTTTAAATGTGTTATTACCATCAAGATGAGTGATGATTATATCGATTCTCAAATCATTTAACTGATTTTTTAAATGTGTTATTTGGAAGATTTATTTGTTTAAATTGTATTCCTATTTTTTTCATTTCATCAACTTGTTTATTCTTAAAATTATTACACAACTCTATCACATGACTGCAAATTACACATTGCTATTTCAGGAGCATAACTTTTTTCTTCACCACAATTATGGGCACCCACTAACAGATTCGAGATACTGTCCTTTTCAATAGTTCCGAGCTAGTTTTGAATTTATGGCTTTCATCAGTGAGAAGCAGTGCATTTGGACCTTTAACATCTAATGCACCTTCTTTTTAGTAGCCATCATTTACTTCTCTGTTTTATTATCAAGCTATTCACTCAAATTGAAAAACATATAAATGTTTTCAATCTAGGTTAACTTGCCTGGTAGCAGGAAGTTGCAATTAGATCCTACAGATCCATGTGCAGTGTTCAATAATTTTAAACTTCTCACTGATAAAAACCATAAGCTAGAAACTAATCTGGAATACTGAATAGAATAACACTGGATAGGAATTTAATAAATTCAAGATTATTTTAGAGGACATAGCTGTTATGAAAAAGAGGAGACTATCCTTGAAAGAACTCGATGCTTTATTTGTGACTTAATATTATTTTTCCTGATACCTATTTTAGTGAAAACAAATTATTCCAGCAATTTTAACTTAAAATGTAAATAATTTCTCTTCTTAAAATCAGCTTTGCTATATAAAATATTGAATATTTTTAGGACATCAAATAGATTTTTTAAAGATTTATCTCTAATCTGTTAAAGCAAGAAATAATAAAATGGCATTATTGCACAAGAATTTCTAAGAAGTTTGAGCAGCTGAAATAACAGAACTGGGAACAATCTATGGACCTAGAGTTCCAGAACCTGCCACTCTAACATTGCATCAAACCATGTGCAGCATTAAAGCAATTACTGTATCAAATGTAACATTTATAAAATTAAAATAAGTCCAAGATTATTGCATTTAAATAATCAAAAATTCTCTAATCCATTTCCTCTCAATAAAACACACAATGTTTAAAAATTTCCCAATTTGATCTGAAAAATTTTAATTTGAAAATCCTAATAATAATGTAAATAAAATGTTTCTTTAACTTAAATGCACTTACGATTATTTTATGGCGAACAGGGAAGAATTCATTAGGTTCTCCATTGCGACATACAAGTACTCCATGTTTTCCTAATGATATAATAACACAATGGATATGCTCGACCAGGTTTTGACTCAAATCAGCAATTTTTTGCAGAGTGTCTTCTTTAAGTCCACTCTCAAAAGTTAACCCTAAAAAAAATCAGTTTAACTGGTTTTGCACACACACATATATATATACATAATAAATAATCATAATTTGTTATAATAAATTTAAATAGAAGTACTGTAACTATCTCCTACTGAGTTATCTGATGTCAAAACAACAAAAGACAGAATATTATCATTCTATTTTTAAGCTCTGTTGTTATATAAACTTAGTTTTTGATGTAGTTTTGAAATTATAAGGTAAATTTTGTCTATTGTTTTCAGATTATTTAGTCTATACATAAATGAAAACAATAAAGAAAATCCACTCTATAATTGCAAAACATCAAAAATTAAGTTTATATAACAACGGAGCTTAAAGACGGAATGGTATGGGAGACATTTATTTCCATTACAATTATATATATACACATGTAGCAACCAGTCAAAAATAAGTAAGACCATTACAATTTCAAGGAATAAAAACTGCTCTAGGAATCATTTTTGTGATAACTATACAGACAAATCTGCAAAACACAATTATGCCAACATATAGAATATGTTAGTCCATTTTTCTATTTATTTGATATTTCATGATATAGTCTTTTAATTTCTTCAGCAGAAAACTTTTCTTTCTCCATTTCTTAAACAAGGTATTCCATTCTCTGTCAAATCTTTCCAATAAACAATCGACATTGCACTTCTTTAGCATGTCTTTGATGTAATTTTTATAATATAGCTGGGTCTACCTCTTTTATAAACAACTATTTAAAATATCCTTTTAGGAAGTCATGCATTGTTCATTTGTTTTATATGTCCAATTGAATGACTGTGATTTTCCAATACTGAACTCTATAGTATTATATCCAGAAAATTTAAAAACATTGATTGCTTTTATGATTCTCATTGTATTTTTAAATTTTTACAGAACATCCATATATAAAACTTTTCTAATGCTTCTATAGTGCATTGATAGGGTGTCCAAGTTTCACTTCTGTACAATAAATTATATAAAATAACAGCTTGATATACAACTAATTTAGTTATAGAAATTATTCTCCTGTGATGAAAAATTCAGAAAAGTGGATTTAGATGTCCAGGTACAACACAGACTTCGATGGGTTGCTGCTACTTTAAACAAGTTTGTTTTTAATTGGTTAAAAATGGCAACAGCACATTGGAGTCTGTGTTGGACCTCAACATCTAAACCCACTTTTCTATTTATAAAATTTATCAAGATATTTAATTTGGTTTACATTTTCAAGATGATAATAATCCAAGCAAAAAGTTGAAGATTTTTCTTCTACTGTTGGCTGCAAAAAACGTGTTTTTTTTTGAGGATTAATTGTTAAACCAAAGTCTTTATATATTGCATTCAAAACATTAAGTACATTCTGTAAATCATCTTTTGAAATAGAAATTATTATTATGTATATATCATTAAAAACCAGTCAACACTTAGATAATCCCAATATCAATAACAATCAAATAATTTCAAACTGTTGTCATGGCAACCTCTTCTTTTAACAATAAAGCTGCATTAAAGACATAAACATATAATTGTATAGTTAATGGTTTAGAATATCATTTGACATTAGAATACCCTAATGGCAAATTAAAAGCATTTAGCAGATGTCATCAATTAAGACTAAAATACTTTTTATTAAAAATTTTTTTATTGCTTAGTTGAAAATCATTCCAATTTTTTAGCTCTTAACCCATCTGTTAACTATTTAAACCAACAGGCAGTCACTTTCATCATGAAAAAAGTAATAGTAACAGTTTGTATTATTTTTATAAATCTATATCAAATGACAAATTACATGATTCATTTTTATCCTATATTTCACATATCATATAGGAGAAAATGTAAGTGAAACAAGTAATCATGTAACATTTAGTTGATATTTTCCATCCTCTTACCAAACCTGAAGATATTACAACTGACTTATAGTAGAGGGTACCAAAAATATATATATAAAATTTCAAATCAATGTTATTAAAACAGGCAAAACTCACTATACGTATTGCCATTCCCAGCACACTAGAGTAATCAATGGATGCCAGAAGGCTTGTGCATAAAATCCCCATCTAGTGCCTACTCATCCAATATCCCCAGATTAGTTTCTGGCTTGTGGCCTTAGGGCAAATAGATGGTTGAGTTGAAAATTTGAAGTGTTGAAACTTTCAGAATGCTAGTCAGGATAGCATAATAAGAATAAAAAGCCCTTTAAATTATGCTCTCGTTATATACTCAAATGAGAATATGAATTCAGAAATCAGCTAATTTGAAATAATTAGGAATTTATTATTTACTTCTAGCCATTAATGCTGTTTAATTTTTGCACAGTGTCTCCTAGACTCTTAACCTAAGGTAAATCTAAAAACGTTTATCAGGGAGTTAGCTCTTATTCGATTATCAATCAGTAAATAGGCATTTAGTTATTCCTAACAAGAAAGGAAAATAATAATAAAAAAAAATGGTTAAAGCTATTGACATTGAATCAGCCTATTCCAAGCTTTTTTCCATTATGGATCACTTCTCTAACCATGTACAAGTTGCCAATTGTCAGATTATATATGATACCACAAATCCATAAACAAATGTTTTATTTAATACATGAACAGGCCTTGTGAAGCTTAGCCCACTTTCTCATTCTATACCACAAAGACTAGATCACTAATCAATCTGATTCTGTTCCTCTCTAGATTCTCTCACTGAAGCCCATCTCTGCTGACTGTTTTTTCAGATCATTTTACTCTAGATATGATGATTAAACCTACGTTTGGCATCCAAATATCCGGTGAGATGCCACACACCACCCAGATGTTGACCAAATACAACATTACAATCCAACTAATTTCTGAAGCATACATAGCCTTCAACCACCTGCACAGGTTGCCTGGGGACTATTTTTTGACATCCTTAGAGATGATGATTAAACCTAAGTTTGGCATCCAAATACCTGAATGAGATGCCACCCACCACCCAGAGGTTGACCAAATACAACATTACAACCCAACTAATTTCTGAAGCATACGTAGCCTTCAAACAAATCCAACTCTTAACTCTTCCTGCACATGTTGCCTGGGGACTATTTATTGACATCCTTAGAGATGATGATTAAACCTAAGTTTGGCATCCAAATACCTGATGAGATGCCACCCAACACCCAGATGTTGACCAAATACAACATTACAACCCAACTAATTTCTGAAGCATATATAGACTTTAACCAAATCCAACTCTTAACTCTTCTTGCACAGGTTGCCTGGGGACTCTCAATACAAAAGGTCCAATTCAAATGCTCAGAGAATTTGACATGATTGCTTTAGAACTCAAGCATCTTCCTTATAAGGCACAGAATAGCTCAAATATTCTGAATTAGAAAACTGAGATACAAATATACACAGAGGGCCCTAGCCGAATACCTCTCAATTAAAAGGGCCTGTCAATATCCCTCAACTGCTGGACCAGGGGCTATTTGAGATAGGCCCTTGGATCTGGAAAAAGAACCAGGTTCCTCCATGCTGGCCAGGATTTTCAACCACAATTTGAAAGTTCCAACCACTTGGTATGGTAAACACATGGGAAAAAATACACGAATGATATTATCTCTCATCAGATTACAGAGGCTAAAATATTGTTGAAGCTGAAGTCTTTTCTAGACAGAACTCACCATGGCCTGCATGAAATTTCAAAATTCCTGCTAATACCCTTGTTGATATTTTACCATTCTGATTGTCAAAGGAGTGATAGATCTTCTTGCTGGTGACAGTCATGAACTAAATGGAATCTGTCCAATGTCAATGGTCCCCTTCATTAAGAAGTGGGAGGGTCCCATGAGTTGGACAATCTATGACCAATATTCATGGACCCATTGCTTATGAAAATGATTGAAGAGCTTATAAAAGAAGACATACAGAATAACATTATTCATCAATTGTCTTCACATCAGTTTGCCAAGGGGAGTTCCATAACTGACAGCTGACTTTGCCTTCTTGTAGATCATGTTCATAGGAAAAGTATGTCTCAGCCAGTCATAGTTCAACTGGACTTTGCCAGTGCCTTTGATTGCATCCGGATAGATACACTACTCAATGTACTGGAGGAGCTCCAAGTGCCTTCAGCATACCCCAAATAATTGAGAACCTTCTTCAATACTGTGGGTTTCTTTCATTGGATGGTTGAGTTGCCCTAGGATTACAGCTCTGCATTTCCATCCTCCAGGGCTTGCCATTGAATGCATTTCTCTTTATGGCTTATGTCAATTCATTGTTGCTAAGCATTGAGGCCATCTTTCCTGAGATAGCCATTCCTATGCTGAATGAGAGTATTCACCACATCTCCTATATGGACAATGTGGTAGTGTTTCTTTCATATGGAATGAATTGACTAGACTTGAAGAGCTCTAGGACTGGCTTGCATGCCTATTTAGTCTGAGTTAATAGAGGAAAATCAGCCTTATAGTTCATCTTAACAGGCAAAAAAATCTCAGGTGGCTTTGAAGCCCCCTCACAAAAGTTTCTCAGCTTTCATCTGGCTTCTCCCCAACTACTATGAGGAAAGAGCTACAAAACTCTCTCTTTATGGCCTATGTCAATCCATTATTGCTAAGCATTAAGGCTATCTTCCTGAGATAGCTATCCCTATGCTGAATGAGAGCATTCACATCTCCTATATGATGTGGGGTGTTTCTCTCATCGTGGGATGAATTGACTAGGCTTGAAGAGCTCTTGAACTGGCTTGTATGTCAATTTGGTCTCAGAGTTAATAGAGGAAAGTCAGCCTTATGGTTCATCTTAACAGGCAAAAAGATCCCAGGTGGCTTTGAAGCCCCCTTCACAAAAGTTTATCAGCTTTCATCTGGCTCCCCCCAACTACTATGAGAAAAGAGCTACAAAAATCTCTACGACCAAGGTCAAAAACATAGTAAAATAATTGTCAAAAGTATACCTCTCACTTTTTGGGGAAATTGCCCTCTTAAATTCAGTGGCCAAAAATACTCTATTACCTAGCTGGATTTTCCCCTACAAAAGCATCCATCAGTAAAATTGAGACATTATGCAGGAGACTAGGTTAAGGGGGAGCCCCTGTCATCAGCTTAAACCTAGAGAGGCCCCGGCTACTCAATGGTCTCTCTTCATTCTCTTAGAGTATTTACTATTCAACAGACATAATGTTTTATATACTCTATTTAGAAACAACCCTGACATGATATACTTCTTCCTTTTTGGAGAGGTTGAATCTACTGACTGAACACCACTTAGAGGCTGAACAATGTGGATGTGGCAACAAGTTACATTGATAAATTCAATATATCAAAACAAATGGTTCCCTTTTCACAATAAATTAACCTATTGGGGCACCTATAAACTTATTTCTCCTGCAAAAATAAGGACAAATAACTGGCTCCCTCTTGGAGTATAATGTATGCTAAAACTAACTAAATTTCTCAAACTTAGTCCCAAGTTTGTTGACTTTCTGCTGAAAGTCAACCTTGCCACCATTCCTACCAGAGCCTCCATATGCTACAGAAGAGGATATAACATCAACACAATTTGCCTACTATATAAGAAATATGAAAAATCCATTGTGCATATTCTTGAGGAATGTGGATGGACCATGGATATACCTCTGAAACTTAGCTCTACAATGAACTGACAATATGGACCCTGGCAACATGTTGTTGACACAGTCATTCAGAAGGGATGCTTTGGACAGATCAGGCTAGCTATCTTTGTAAACTTCTCAATATGGTCGGTTAGATGCAGGATCACATTTCAAAAAGGAACTAATAATTCAATAAAACTTTTTATAAAAACTTTGCATGATATTAGTGAGGTTGATATGCAGCCCTGTCACCCCTGTCTGGCTGAACAGAGTTGGGGCCAGACCAGACTGTAGCTTCATCCTCCCAGGCCATGCAAAGTCAAGGGTTGCCTTCTCGGAGATCCGGCTACTTTGTCATCTGGCTCTAATGTGTAAATCTTGTACATTTGTTTAACCTTTGTATATATCTGCTTTCTTTTCTTGTACATTGCCCTAATGTGATTAATAAAATTTAATTTTTTGAAAGTATGTTGGGAAAAGTTTAAGATATTTGAGTCTTTCAGTATTTTTTTTTGTTTTGGAAAAAAATAATTTGAAAGCATTGATAATAAACTCTTATTTTTTCAAACTTTTCTTTTTTAAACAAAGGCAAAACTCTCCATACAGTAGTGCCACTCTGTGCTAACCAGAGTAATCAATGGATGCCAGAAGGCTTGTGCATAAAATCCCTACCTAGTCCCTACTCATGATCATGTGATGTTTAGTGGTTTTCTTTTGTGTTTTTAACAATAAATAATCTGCTTTCAGAAATAGAACTTAGAAATACATGTTTATCCAAAGAAGTTTTAATGTAATACTGCTGGAATTTAAAAAGAAAAATGCTCTCTATATATGTCAAGCGTTGTTAGCCGAGAGGTCATCGCAGCTGCCTTGCAAGCAAGTAGCTGGTTGCAGACGGTTGTGGGTTCGCGTCCCGGCTGATGCTATGACATATGGAAAAAAAAAATGCTCTCTATATATATTGTATGAAAAAAAAGGATTGAAAATAAATATTTTTCTTAGTCACATTTTGTTTTTTAATTGTCAAACTCACTCTTACTGCAATTTCAACACCATCCACTTCAGATAAATACAGTAATAATTATCATTAATCATTTACTAAACTAGAGATTGTCTCTAGCCCAGATATAAACTTTAAACCTTAGTCAAAAATTAATATGTTATTTCTTAAAAGTAAATACACACACACGAAATTATTCACATTTCTCTTTCCCATATGTAATATCTTTATGAATATATTAAATAAACTCTACATTACCACATAGTGGGCAGGCTTGGATGGGGGAGGGGGACTAGACACTGAAGGTATCAGGAGAGGACTGTTTTCCCTAGAAGATGATAAATTAATAAAGATTCTTCAATAAAATACCCAATAATAATAAAATACTGTTTAATACGTATTTATTTCAGTGCAAAAACCTTGATGTAATAATAATTAAAACACCCCTCCCTTTATTAAAAACAATTAAAGTAATAATACTAATAATTTCTTAAACATTTTTATATTCCCTTAATCAAAGCAATAATTTATTGTATTATAATAACCCTCTTCCATACTTCTTTGTTTTAAATGGAAATCTGTTTATTCTATCATTTTAATTTGGTTCCCCTTCTATTTGTCAATTAAAATAATGTATTTTAAAATTATTGAAATTACTTCAATTTGATCTATAAGTGTCAAAGTTTCTGCATTTCACATCTTTGATACCGTCCATTTCAAATAAATATGTTAATGATTACTATTAATTACTTATTAAACTGAAGATTATCCTTAATCCAAATATAAACTTTAAATTCAGTTAAAGACTAATATATTTGGTTTTTTTAAAAATTAAACATAAATACATGGCATCCCTGACTTTACTCCTTTCCCTCCAAGGATGTACAGTGGAGCCACAATACCAATCATATTTTTGCTCAAGCCTCCTCATGTATATCATACCTTGTATATAATAGCTCATAATTAGTTGATAAGTTTTTATTCCAATAGAGTATGTATTGTGTATTAAACAGCAGGTGTACAGTACTTTTCAACAGGCACATAAATATAACATAGATGTTATTTTATAATTATAACATGCACATTTAAATTAATATAATATAAATAAAATTAAAAAAAATAAATAAATTGAGGATGTACATTTAAGTACATATTTAACGTGTCTGTATTCATTTATTTACATTCATTCAAAAAATAAATTACTATACTATATTTTAATTTTTTTAAAATAAAAGCAATATTGAAAATCCAATATTTTAAATATATTTTGAGTGACATCCTTTATCTTCAATAACTTTTTTACTATAGAAGTATAATAGCAATCTTCTTATCAAAATACTATGCTCTCTCTAAGATGTTTTAATTCTATGCAGACTTTACAAATGTTCTTAAATTTTGTACAACTTTTGGCATTATAATCAGAAAACATTTTATTATATGAAATAGTATTATCAAATTTGAAAAGGATAATAAAGCAAAAAATAAAATGTATGTGCTTTCAACATAAGCCTAAGAAACATTATTAATAAACATGATTGTGTAAAGTATTCTGAGATGAAAAAATGGTTGCTGGCTTATCATGAAATTTATTAATTTTAGTATACACTTTTTTGTATAGACTGTAATTGAAGTAGTTTATATTGACACAACATACATCATGGTTTCACTGCATGATCTTTTTCAGATATATTTAAAAATGTTCACTGTAATATACATTCTTGAAACAAGTGAATAAAAACATCTGAAAAAGCAAAATGATTCCCATAATGCACTTCATGCTGAACAGGCATTCTTTAATTGGATATCAAATAAATAAATAAGACTTTCTTGGTTGGGAATTCATAATTGAGTGCTGAAAGTGCTACAACTGGAATTTATCTAAAGGACCTTATACTTTCAGATCTTGATACTTTATACCTGCATTAAACAATGCAGGCCATTTGGATGTTGATAAATATTGAACAAATTATGAAAATATATGTAAGAAATTGTGACTCATGTATAATAAAGATCTCCTAGATGTTATTACTATTTATGTCAGCCTTCAGGCTTGTCGTGTATTAGCTATAACAATATGCAAACAAATCCAATCAATATTGTAACAGTCAGAAAACTTGTGACTCGTAAACATAGTGCAGAATTCGACCACCACACAGAACAGCAGCACCATCGAGGTAGCGAAGCCACCCATGTTACTGAGTTTGAACATAGTTTATCGGTACCACAATACAATCCACGAAACAACGCATCTGATGCGACATTAGTAAATATTTCCTTAGGCACGGTGGTCAGGGATATGCAAGAGATTCATGATTTTATTCTCGAGTTAGCCAATAATCAAACTAATATTAATTAAACATTCATATTTACATAATCGAGGAAATATTATATAGAATGGGTATCGAATAAATGAAACGTAACTGCAGACATATAGTTTAAAATTATTTATTAATACATTTTAATAAAACAATCATTTACTAATAATATTTTATGGATTCAAAGCTTCAGTAGCGGGATTTGCGACATGATTATATTTTAAAGAATACATTTATTTATTTAGACATTATTTTATATTGAGGACTTCAGTAGCAGTATTTCCGATACTGTAATGTTTACAAAAGGAATTCACTTATTTGAAGGCGTAATCTAGCTACCTAAAATTCTCGAGTAAGTATTTCTAATGCATGCCTGGAGGGATTTATACCTTTGCAATGCAAGAGTCTAAAGTAAGATTTAAGAGTAGTGGCGAACATATATTTATTTAATTAAAATATTTATTTTATGACTAAGGGCAAACATTTATTTGAGAGTGAATTATGAAGATAATGCAGAGGCGGAGTGATATATAGAATAATAAAATTAAGTAAAGGAACACATGGTACGCTTTAGAAAGGCGATATGGAATGGCAGTATATTGAAACTGCAATGCCGCGAATGAGTTTATAAGACTGTCGGGCTGGTCTCTGCCTCAGCCCGATGAAGTAAGGTGTCACATAAGCATAACCAGGGACAAGCGGTCCGTGTTGCAATTTGCCAGCTGGCTGCATGACAGGTCAAATCCTACGGGAGCATTTATTATGTCCGCTTGTGTAGGATGACTGGGGTTAATTTCAACCCTGAAGAATCTGGAATATTTACAGCGGAATAGATCATCGCGTCTTTAAAACGTAACACATGTATAAGTATAAACGATTGTGATAAGATTTAAATAGATTTCTAATTCGGCCCTACATTATCAACATTTACTAAAGAACGTTGGTGACTCTCAAAGAAATGTAATTTTCTGGAATTATTCATGATGATTTAATAAATACAAAACATATATAAATTGGGAATTATTATAACTAATACGTCAGCCATTTGCGAAGTAGTAGACCCCTGCATTACAATAAATGATGCATTGAATGCGTGTCGATTTATATGAAAGTTAAGTTAGTTATGAAAGCAAATATTAATGAAAATTTGACACGCATTCATTGTTCCAAGCGATCATAGATTTAAACTTTGAAAATTGAGACAATTATGAGCATGCAATAATTAAATAATAATGATAGATAAAATGTAGATTTGAGAAATACGCACCCAAGAAAGATAGAGTGAGGTAAGCTAGATTATTAGAGAAATTTACACATTAAATTAATTATTCAATTTTAGTTATACAAATGATAGTTTTTACATTTTATAATTTAGATAAGTAATATGAAGAAGTGCTATAGCATATTATTAGAGTACTCTAGAGTTTGAACACAGACAGGTACCTGTTTTATAAGAAGTTTTCTGATTCCATTAGTTTAGCAGCAAAAAGTTCACGAGTGGCAATTCTTTCTTGTATTTAGATATTTCATTTACTTTCACAGCAGCAGCAGCTTTCTCATTTATTTCAGGCAGCAGATCTTCATGGTGAATTTATGACGGGCAATGGAAAGTTCGGCATCCGATAGGCCATCTCCCGATGGAGAATAATCTAGGTGCTTTACTCGGTCATACCTTGGCAGGAACAAATTATTTTTATATTTTTGGAGACTCTCAGTGATCGAGAGCAAAGCTAAAGTTGAAGTGAATGTCTCCAGCAAGTCTAAGATGGCCTCTTTTCTTATCTTGATCTTTCACATTTTTGTTAAGGTATTTTTAGGTTCTACTTAATCTGCCCTGAGGATAATCAATGCATTTTGTTGGTTTTAATTAAAGAAAGCTGCCGTTCTATTGTTTACATTTTACATTTACTAATTACATTTTGGGGAATTTTTCTTTAATTAATCTATTATCTATCACTGACCGATGCTTTTAAATTTCAAAGACAAAAAGGGAACATAAGATTATTTTAGCTTTTAATTAAATATTACATCAGATTTTTTTAGAATTATTATTAAACGAAATTTAAACAAAGCAATAAATACGAACTTTATAATCCAAAATAAATGATTAAAATTATACAAAATTATATAACTAAAAGAAATCTAAATTATATTATTTTATCCCTATTTATTGCCTTTAATTTGAGATCGAAATGTGTGCGTGTTTATGCTGAATTCTACATATATTTATACATTTTTAATATTGCTACACACACAATTCGATACCAAAAAGTTTAAATTTGGGCGGGATAGACCGGTCAGTGAGAGACGACAGAAAAAGGTGAAACTTAAGATTCGAATACGAATCTTACTGTTTCATTTCCCCATACTTCCCGTGAACAATTAAGGAAGAACAAAGGAGGCAAGAAAGAAAAAAAATTTTACATTACATAATTTAAATACGAAAAAAAAATTATTATTATTTTTTTTTTTACAGATATATTGAAATATAGAAAGCAGAGATTACATGAAGCAACGAACAATTTATATACCCGGATCTAGAATTTATAGTTTAATTAAAATGGCCTAATTTGGCCGTGTCTGGTTAAAATCATAGTAATAATTAGTTAAACTGAATGTATATATATAAAAAAAATTCTTAGAATAGGATTAGTTAGTATAATATAAAAAAATTTTTTTAAGAGTAATAGTAATTAAAACAATAATATATATAATAAAATTTCTATCTAAAACCCTATTTGACTAAAGTACAATCCATTCAACCAAGTTCATTATATCAAGTTCGTTTTAATATTCTCATATACGTTTAATCCGTCCTAAGAGTCTAATATGTTTACAACCCCGGGTCGGGTGGATAATACCTACATGGTTTGAGATTACGGGCATTATATGTCCCTTTTATGGTATCTCCATCTTTTAATAAATATGCATTTGGGCCACATGTGTGATCAATTATAAAGGGTCCCCGGTACAAAGGAAAGAACTTTTTATATACTCTTTTATCTCGGTTACTTTGTTGAGAGTTCCGTACCCAAACATAGTTCCCGACCTGGAAATGTTGGCTTCTCCGATCTGCTCGTAATTTCCATTCTGCCCTTTCTGTAAGGCGGTGGTGTGCCTTGCGTCTGTCAGTTTCAATATTGATTTCATGTTCATCCATGGGTAATGGCGTCTTGATCAGTAATGAGTCCGCTTTACCAAAATGTAAATGTGTTGGTGTCATGCCAGTGTCCATCTTCGTCTCTTCTTTAATGCTGACTTCCTTCTCCGGTTCTTGTGGGCCTTCATCGGCTGGAATGAGGTTTCTTTGCTCATCACACTTTTTCATATTTACTACACTACCTGCTTGCCCTTCTACTATCATCGGTTCGTCTGATCTCTCTGACTTCCTGTCCTTTTCCATATCTTTAATCTCTTCTTCCTTTTTACTAACTGGGGATATTCCAAAATGTTTCTTTATGGCTTCTAACTCTCTCCACATAATGTCTTTAAATTTCTGATATTCTCTAACTCTTATCTTTTCTTCTTCTTGTCTCTGTTTTGATTCTTCCTCTCTTCTTTTTCTCATTTCCTCCTCATACATTTTCTTCATTTCTTGCATATTCTGTCTGAGTATTTCCTCAATGAACTTGAAATTAAAGTCCATTGATCCTCTGTATTGTTGCGGAGCTTCCCTTCACTCGGGTGTCGACTCCAAAGCTTCAGATAAATCTACTTGCTCTCTATCAATATTTTCTGATTCCATTTTCTTAATATGATTTATTTATTTTATACTACTAGCATTTGACTACTCCCCACCGGTATATTGGCCCTATAACACTCTTTCGCTGCCCTCACCTACTCTACATTGCCCTATCTCTATATTGCTGCATTTAACATATTTAACATATATATTATAGCGAACTACTGGTAACGCGTATAATAAGCCACTGCTGTCTATGATATATATATATTTGTACTTTAACAAAATATTTACTATTAACATATATAACAAGCTTCTGCTGTCTATGCTATATATATAACGGTGCTTTAATAAAAAAAATTCAATGCTACTTGCTTTCTCATTTAGCGACTGATTACTTTTTTTTTTGACATATATATATATAAAAATATTTCATTAGATCCGAGTATTTTTGTTCCTTCTTAAATTACACACACATCCCTGCTTTCCTTAAATTTGTTATTACGCCTGCTGTCCTTTCATTCACTCGACCCACATTATTTCACTCGATTTATTTTTTTTTCATTATTTTTATCAAAACAAAATCATATATATATAGAATAATTAGCTAACTCGAGTAACGAACGCTAAAAGAAATTTATATGCGTTATATTTTGCTCAGGGTATATATGGGTTTTTTGTATCGAAAGCTCCATGTTGGAAAGCGCCAAACGCTAAAAAAAAAATTTAACTATGTAACAGTCAGAAAACGTGTGACTCATAAACATAGTGCAGAATTCGACCACCACACAGAACAGCAGCACCATCGAGGTAGCGAAGCCACCCGTGTTACTGAGTTCGAACATAGTTTATTGGTTCCACAATACAATCCACGAAACAACGCATCTGATGCGACATTAGTAAATATTTCCTTAGGCACGGTGGTCAGGGATATGCAAGAGATTCATGATTTTATTCTCGAGTTAGCCAATAATCAAACTAATATTAATTAAACATTCATATTTACATAATCGAGGAAATATTATATAGAATGGGTATCGAATAAATGAAACGTAACTGCAGACGTATAGTTTAAAATTATTTATTAACACATTTTAATAAAACAATCATTTACTAATAATATTTTATGGATTCAAAGCTTCAGTAGCGGGATTTGCGACATGATTATATTTTAAAGAATACATTTATTTATTTAGACATTATTTTATATTGAGGACTTCAGTAGTGGTATTTCTGATACTGTAATGTTTACAAAAGGAATTCACTTATTTGAAGGCATAATCTAGCTACCTAAAATTCTCGAGTAAGTATTTCTAATGCATGCCTGGAGGGATTTATACCTTTGCAATGCAAGAGTCTAAAGTAAGATTTAAGAGTAGCGGTGGACATATATTTATTTAATTAAAATATTTATTTTATGACTAAGGGCAAACATTTATTTGAGAGTGAATTATGAAGATAATGCAGAGGCGGAGTGATATATAGAATAATAAAATTAAGTAAAGGAACACGTGGTACGCTTTAGAAAGGCGATATGGAATGGCAGTATATTGAAACTGCAATGCCGCGAATGAGTTTATAAGACTGTCGGGCTGGTCTCTGCCTCGGCCCGATGAAGTAAGGTGTCACATAAGCATAACCAGGGACAAGCGGTCCATGTCGCAATTTGCCGGCTGGCTGCATGACAGGTCAAATCCTACGGGAGCATTTATTATGTCCGCTTGTGTAGGACGACTGGGGTTAATTTCAACCCTGAAGAATCCGGAATATTTACAGTGGAATAGATCATCGCGTCTTTAAAACATAACACATGTATAAGTATAAACGATTGTGATAAGATTTAAATAGATTTCTAATTCAGCCCTACATTATCAACATTTACTAAAGAATGTTGGTGACTCTCAAAGAAATGTAATTTTCTGGAATTATTCATGATGATTTAATAAATACAAAACATATATAAATTGGGAATTATTATAACTAATATGTCAGCCATTTGCGAAGTAGTAGACCCCTGCATTACAATAAATGATGCATTGAATGCATGTCGATTTATATGAAAGTTAAGTTAGTTATGAAAGCAAATATTAATGAAAATTTGACACGCATTCATTGTTCCAAGCGATCATAGATTTAAACTTTGAAAATTGAGACAATTATGAGCATGCAATAATTAAATAATAACTATAGATAAAATGTAGATTTGAGAAATACGCACCCAAGAAAGATAGAGTGAGGTAAGCTAGATTATTAGAGAAATTTACACATTAAATTAATTATTCAATTTTAGTTATACAAATGATAGTTTTTACATTTTATAATTTAGATAAGTAATATGAAGAAGTGCTATAGCATATTATTAGAGTACTCTAGAGTTTGAACACAGACAGGTACCTGTTTTATAAGAAGTTTTCTGATTCCATTAGTTTAGCAGCAAAAAGTTCACGAGTGGCAATTCTTTCTTGTATTTAGATATTTCATTTACTTTCACAGCAGCAGCAGCTTTCTCATTTATTTCAGGCAGCAGATCTTCATGGTGAATTTATGATGGGCAATGGAAAGTTCGGCATCCGATAGGCCATCTCCCGATGGAGAATAATCTAGGTGCTTTACTCGGTCATACCTTGGCAGGAACAAATTATTTTTATATTTTTGGAGACTCTCAGTGATCGAGAGCAAAGCTAAAGTTGAAGTGAATGTCTCCAGCAAGTCTAAGATGGCCTCTTTTCTTATCTTGATCTTTCACATTTTTGTTAAGGTATTTTTAGGTTCTACTTAATCTGCCCTGAGGATAATCAATGCATTTTGTTGGTTTTAATTAAAGAAAGCTGCCGTTCTATTGTTTACATTTTACATTTACTAATTACATTTTGGGGAATTTTTCTTTAATTAATCTATTATCTATCACTGACCGATGCTTTTAAATTTCAAAGACAAAAAGGGAACATAAGATTATTTTAGCTTTTAATTAAATATTACATCAGATTTTTTTAGAATTATTATTAAACGAAATTTAAACAAAGCAATAAATATGAACTTTATAATCCAAAATAAATGATTAAAATTATACAAAATTATATATAACTAAAAGAAATCTAAATTATATTATTTTATCCCTATTTATTGCCTTTAATTTGAGATCGAAATGTGTACATGTTTATGCTGAATTCTACATATATTTATACATTTTTAATATTGCTACACACACAATTCGATACCAAAAAGTTTAAATATGGGCGGGATAGACCGGTTAGTGAGAGACGACAGAAAAAGGTGAAACTTAAGATTCGAATACGAATCTTACAGTTTCAATATATTCTGACATTTTATAACATCTGAAGTTTATAAATTCTGTAATTAATTAACTTCTGAATTAAATCCATTTATTTACTAAAGTCATAACTTTTAATCTGGTTTCAGTACATAGCAGTATGCAATCAATAAATTATATGTTTATTTCTTATTACTACAATCACTTTAGTCCAATCAATAAATTAGTAGATACACTATCACAGTAAAAGAAAGCCTGATGGTTGAGTCTTTCTCCAAACTGCTTGCAGCACCATCTCTGAATCAACACATGTTGTATAGTAAGACAACTTGTCAATTTACTACAAATATTTTAGTACTCAAGAGTATCTGAATCACAAATTACAATTTAAAATGTGTCAGTATATTTTGTACCTTAACCTATGATGGAACAATGTGCTAACATTGAGTTGTGTTAAACTGAGAAAAACTACTACTGAAACAAATCACAAGAATGTTCTGAAGTGATTTGCAAGATTTTGTAATGGCAGGAAGATAGTGATGATGATTAACAAAAGTGTGAAACATATTGTCACAATCAAGATATAACTCGGGAACCAGATTTTCTAAAGCTTTAAATTTTTTGTAGTGAATAGCTAAACTATGTTGCCATGTAACATATGCATCAATTCATAGATGGCACTGCAGGCAGTCATTTTTTCACCAGAGTACACAGGTGTGCACACATACGCTTAAAAAAAAAATTAAAAAAAAAATAGTTCCATGAATACTTTTACTTAATAAGCCTAATTGAAATATGAGCTTTTTTCCCTATCTTAGTCTAGCAGCTGTACTTAATTCATAAAATTGAAAATACAACTTCAGGAAAGTAAATTGCCATCATCTTAGCCAATTTTAATTTATCTGACTTTTTTATGTCTTTGTCATGCCTTAAGCTTTATAACAAGAGCTGTTCAAAAGTTTACAATTTATAAGTTCACAGTCGTTGGTAGGCAAATTTTTTATAGCCCTTAAAAATGACTTCTGGAATACAACAGCTTGACTTTTGGATTTGAATTCTTTTAAGAATCTTATTCAGAAAATATTATGGTTTTGAGGATCTGTCATTTAAAAACACTACTGTTTAGATCAGGGGTAATCAACCTTTTTATACCTACCACCCACTTTTGTATCTCTGTTACTAGTAAAAATTTCTAACCACCTACCAGTTCCACAGTAATCATGATTTATAAAGTAGGGAAATAAATTTACTTTATAAAATTTATAAAGCAGAATTACTGCAAGCTAAAACATACGAATCTCTATGAAATTTTAAAAAAAAGTTAATTAAATTAAAAAAAAGAAAGAAAGTACTTCAGGGTCATACAAAACCCCTACCACCCATCATGAAGGCTGATATGCCCATTAGTGGGCAGTAGGGACCAGGTTGACTACCATTGGTTTAGACCATTATACTGTTTAAAGTATCCTTTATTTGTTATCAAATGCTACATTTTACATGCCCTACTATGTACATTTTATATATTATTCTTTTTCAATGGTGAAGTGGAAAGTGGAGAACTTAAGATCATTGATTTACATCCCAGCTCTGCTACTTTTTGTATTTGAACTCCTTACAAACTTTCAAACAATAAAGTCATTCGATTATTTTTATATAACATTAATCCATGCTCACGAGACAGCCTGTATATATATATATATATATAGTGAACTACAGTAGATATGACACGTACACAATGATAACTATAGACCTCCTGATAAAGGCCACATATCATAATTCATTCACAAAACATCTGAAAAGCAAGAATTATCACATTGATGCAGATATATTAATCTTTAATTGAGATTAAAGTTTATATTTAGATCAGGAGTGATGTAAAAATCTTTATCCAAATAAATGATTAATAATAATCATTGATATATTTATTTGAAGCTATTGGTGTCAATGTTGTAAGTGAAGAAAATTTTGCACCTGTATATCCATATATATATATATTAAAAATTGTGCTAAATTAAAGAGTCTAAATCAAGCATCAGTGTGTACATAAATCAATTGAACAACAAAATTTAACTTAATGAAGAAAATTTAATAATAATAATTTATCTAATTATTTATCTAATTATATTTAAATACACCTGGGTCTCGTTTTATGTGGTAGACAGGTTCTGCAGAAAATCCACATTAAAAAAAGTCACACAAAATAGACTTAACTTACCTTGAAAAATGGGGGATAGGTTCTGTAATTTTCAGAATTCGCATAAAAGCAAAGCAACTAGGAAAAATTACTAAAATTAGCATTAAAAAATAAGCAAATAAAGTATGACAAATAAAAAATTTCAAATATTTGAAAAAAATTGATACAAGACAAACTTTTTTTACTTTTTTTATTAACTACAGAATTTAATTTTACATTTTTCATACATATTTTAATCATTACTGCTATTTGACAATATGCATTCATTTGTAGAATTGGTAAGAAATCAGATTCATGATGTGATGTACAACTAGTGCCATTTTCAGTCTTGTGCTGTGTTAATGGTTTTCTGTTTCTATATTTAAAAAATGAGATCGCAATAAAACAAAAAGATTATACATTATCATTAGAAAGATTATTTTCAGTTTATAAAATCAATAAAATCTTAGTTTTTTATTTTAAAAATCTAAAAGATTATTTATTTCTATTATAACTAACAAAATGTTTTAAAAGTTTAAAATTTTTGAATATTTATTGTGATATTTTTATATAAAAGTATAAATCTATTATTATTATTTACTCATTAGTATAAGTATTTACATAGAAGCTAAAATTCTAAATACAGCTTCAGACCATATTAACATTAGCTGCTAATATAACGTTATATTTTTGAAGAAAAAAAAGTAAAATAAGTTATTAATAATTTAAATTTCTTGATATCTAATAAATATAGTGAAATATGAAAGATATTAAGAAGAAACATGAATCACATAACTTCGAAATCACATTAAAATAATCTGCATAAAATGAGACCCAGGTGTACTTTAATTCAATGCACTTTAAAATTCATAATAATCAAGCACATTTTGCTGATAGAGGTATCTTCCAAACCATGACACAAGATAGCAACTTTTATAAAGATAAGAGTGGCCATTTTATCTTTAACCTAATTTTCCACTTATATAGGTGAATCTGAAGCATTTTGATTTGGAAGCGTGAAGTAGTTCTTTTGTTTAAGTCCACTATTTCCTTTACAAATTAACATACGCGAAATCTTGCCATTTACAGTGAATTATTATTACAATCTTAATGTTAAAAATTCTATAAACTATTGAAGAGTAGTAATTAATTTATTGAGCACACAGAAAGCATATGTAAATTCTTTAATCAGGCTTTAACCTGTAGTCAATGCGCTTTAAAATTCGTAATAATCAAGCATATTTTACTGATAGAGGGACCTTAAAGCCTGATTAAGGCTTTCTAAAATTAATTACTACTATTTATATTTAGTAAAACATATGTATTATGTTTTCCTGAAGATTTGTGAGGATAGTGTTTTACTTGTATTTATACATTAGACTATTTCCATCATCTAATATGAGTATTCAATGTCTTTAGCAAAATTTAACTTTACTTAAATATTCCAAATACATTCAATTGTTAGTAATAGCACACAGGTTAGTATATGTACAAGGTATTGCCAGTCTGACAAGGGACAGTACTATCATGGGAATTGAACCTGGACTCTTAGATTTTTGAATATTTAATTTTAAGATAACACTTTAAAAACAAGTGAGCCCTACTGCCTTACACATACAAATGAAGCTGAAATTTAATTACAAAAGAGCGTAAGTATTTTTATCTTCATCAATGAAAGAACACATACAAATAATGACCACAATACAAGTAAAATACCATTAATCCAAATATCTATTATTCAAAATCTTTTATTATCCAAATAATATTTCAAAGGTGATTTAAAATCTTCTGCAATGAAAATTAATCTATATCATATTTGTCTGAAAGTTTATGATGATATTTTAGTTGTAATTATATATCAGACTACTGCCACATCTAACATTAATTGTTAAATGGTCTTTTAAAAAATCATATTTTATTTAAACTTTTCAATGACATTCAGCTATTAGTTTTAGCATATGCCATAACATTTCAAGTGATATTATTAGCCTTTCTTCTTGAGTTATTGCTGACCTGACCAATAACAATACTAGCATGAGAAAAGAAAACTTTAGATTTAAACAAACATCACATGATCACCATTCTTTCTGCTTATACAAGCTGTTTTTCATAGAGGCCAAACTCTGTATACAATAGCAGTGCTCAGTGCAAGCGAGAGTAATCAATGAATGCAGGGATGTTTGTGCATAAAATCCTTATCTAGTGCTTATTCAGCCTATATCACTAGATTTATTTCTAGCTTGTGGCTTTCATCAGTAAGGAGCTTGTATCTGAGAGCACTGCACCTAGATCTTAGGATTTAACACAACCCACCAGCAAATACCTTTTACTTTCTTAGGTAACTATAAAGCTTTGAATTCAAAATGAAAACACAATAATGTTTTTAAGTTAAGCCCATTAGCTTGTATAGTTGTGTAGATCTAAACTCAGTTCAGCATCCATACTTTTGGTGTCTTTGATTCTTTAATAACTATGAAATCCACAGGCTAGAAACTAGTCTGGGGATATTGAATGAGTAGGCACTATATAGGGGTTTTAGGCATAAACCTTCCTGCATTGATCAATTTCTCTGGTTTGCACTGAGTGGTATTATTGTATGAATAGTTTAGCCTCTGTGAATTTTTAGATTTGTGAATATTAAATTTAAGGCAATGTTCTAACTAGCTAGGCTACTTTGTCCAAGTCTATTACTTATCTATGAGAGTTCTCCTAGTTTTTCAATTTTTTTTCTTAAGGTCAGAATTAATGAGTGGTTTCCAAACATTATTAATTAACACACTAGGTTAAAATTATTGTCTATCAGTATGCAAGCAGTTTCTTTAAATTTTCTTATTTGTATTTTTTCCTCTCCAATATTTTTTTATCTTTTTCAAATAGAACATGTTCGCTGGTACATTCATGTTCTACTACTTTAAATATATCTGGGTTTTTTCTTTTCTTATCATCAGTTTGGGCTTTTTAAATTGTTTTTTAATGGGGCAACTGATTTTATCTCCAATATTCATGATATTTTGTAGATGCAGTTTTTGTTTATCAGTGTTTCAATTTTAGTTTTTGTAGAGGTTAGGATTCAGTGTCACATGTTATGGCATTGGAAACTGTTTTCATGATATATTGATTGCTAATTTTCTTTAGTTCATCTGACTTTTGCTTTGACAGAACAACTTAATTGTTTAGATTATCACCTTAAATTCAATATTCACAACCCTAAAAATCCTTTATTCAATTTTCATACTAGTATTGTCACTGGCAGGTCAGCAATGCCTGAAGAAGAGAGAAGAATAAGAGTACTTGAAATTTTGTGTTATATACTAATCTGTGCACTATAACTAATAGTTGAGTCCATCTGAAAAGTTTAAACAAAGTTTGAATTGTTCTAAAGATGTTTAACAATTAATGTAAACAATAATAATAATAATTGAATGGCTTTATTGGTTGAGAATTCTTAAGAAGATTGAGTGCCAGAAGCATCAGTAGTGGAATCGATCCAAGGACCTCACACCACTGCACTAAATCATGGAGAACAAAAATTAAATGAAAGAAATACTACAACATATAATGTTATTAAAAAATAAATTTATATAATCATCATCATCATCATTTTCATATTAATCCATTGCAGAATGAAGGTCTCTCCAAGTTCAACTTTTTTTTCTGATCTCTAGCCTCTCTACTCCACACCACTTCCACACGCTTCTTTATTTTCATCAATCTCACATGTGATCTCTTTCTAGGTCTTTTACAAACTCTAGGAATCCACTTTAAAATATAATATCGTCTCTTCTAGCAATACGTCCAGCCCAAATCCACTTCAGTCTTTTAATTCTTTCAATGATGTCAATAACTCCTGTTTGTCCTCTCATCCATGTATTTCGTTTTTGATCTTATTATTCACAACATGCATCTCTCCATACTTCTGTGAATGGTCTGAAGACTCTGTATTACTCTTCCGTTAAATGTCCAAGTCTCAGATCAATAAGTAATAACTAGTAAAACGCATTGATTAAAAACCTTCCTTTTCAAATACAAAGGCATATTTCCTTTATTATTAAATTATTTCTACCAAAAGCACACCAACCAAGTTTAAATGTATGATAGTATACCTGTATGATTAATTTCACCCATTACGTTTCCATCTGTAATATTAATCTGACCAAGATATTTATAGTTGCGAACTTCTAATTCATCATAATCAATCTTTATTTTCTTTTTTGAGAAAATCCATTAAACATTATAAAGTATTTATATATATAAACAAAACTATCGATAGTAAAAGTAATGTTTTGGGTTTTTTTTTTTTACATTTTTATCAGATCCTGAGATTACAATGAGAAGATAAAAAATCTAACCTTGAAATTGAGAAAAATTCACAAATCAGAAAAACCAGGCAACGGGTATTTAGGATAATTAGTATTTTAGCAGTAGCGAGGGGGGGGGAGGGTAATATTATGTGGTTGGGTTCGCTTTTTTATTTTTAAAAGTCTCTTTCCAGCATTAATTTTCTACGAAACTAAATCTTTGAATATCTTTTTAGGATGACGCAAAGTAGATATTTCAATTTTTTGGAGAAAGTTTAAAATAGACACAATTTTATAAATATTTCCAAATATTCAAAAGAAATTAGGTAATTTCCCTTCCGATGATACTTCTACATACGAGATTCATATTTACCACTATAAAAATAATATCATTTACATAGTGATTTTAATGAATTTTTTTTTCAAAAGTATAGGCTTTTTCATACCTGCACTCCAATATGTAATATATTGGGGGTTTGAACTCAGACTTTCACACTATCTTCAACTATCCATGCTATCTCATACTGCTGACACCCTTGATCACACACATGTCGAAAAGATAAATCATCACCAATATACGTATTTCATGCTAAACCACCACTCATCAGTTGGTCCAGATTATCATCTCACCCACATATACAATCAATGTACAATGTAAGCTATACTTTGAAACAAACAATACTCAGATTCTTTCAGGAAAAAAGAAAACTGGATGTATGTTGATCTCACTATTTACCGGTATTTTTATATAACATTATGTTGTTGTTTTTTAAACTGGTCAATCATGCATTCCTTTTAATAATTGTAAAAAAAAAAAAAATCTAAAAAAATTTAAATTATACACTGTATAGTTATGCTGATTAGACAAGAGAATAAAATATTTTATTACACGCTTGAAAATTGAAATATAACCAATTTGAATGGATAAGCAAAATATATGTCATTATAAAACATTTATAAACACTTCAGTTGAGATATAAATTTCAGATACAAAAGAATAAGTATTTAAAAAATAGTTTATTTGATTTTATTAGTTCGTATTTGTGTCATAACACATGTTAAAACCCATGGACACATCTTCCTAAATTTCTATATACAGTATTGTGTTACCAGCCTACAGGCTTGATCTATTGGCTACACCTAAACATATAAAAAAAAATTAGTGACTTTTTCATCATCATCGTTTTCAGCTATTATCGATCTATTGCAGGATGAAGATTTTTCCAAGTTTAATTCACACTCTCAGATCTTTAACCTCTCTTCTCCATAATAGACCAGCAAATTTCTTTATTTCATCCAACCATCTCATATGTGGCCTCTTTCTAGGTCTTTTAAGTTTCTTGGGATTCAATTAAAAACTTTTAACTGTTAATTTATTATTATCTTTTTTTATGATATGTCTAGCCGAGATTCATTTCCGTCTCTCAATAATGTCAGTAAGACTTGTTTTCTCACTTATAAACTTTCATTTCGATCTTTTTTTGTTATTCTCAGCATACATCTTTCCATATTTTATTGAGAGGTTTGAAATACCTATAATGCTCTTCTGTTCAGTGTATAATGCGTATTTTTTAAAATATGCAATATTAAATCTTCTAAGCATTATAGATTCTATTTTCTAAATTTCTTAATATATTACCAAATAATACAAGGCTTTTTATAAAACGCAGAATGTTCTGGAATATTGTCTTGTGCATTAATGCAGGATTGTAAATGTCATTTTACTGAATAATATTGATGACACATACATCTAACCTTTAATAACAATAGTAGAAAAGAGCAGTTTAATATGCATTCAGCAACATTATTAATTAAAATTATAAAATGTGATAGATGGCAAATTGAAAATTTAATATTATATACAGTATATGCAAATGTGAGTGAATTCCTTTCTATCACCATATTTTTGCCACCTAAGCTTTAGTAATCAATAGATAATAGGTGGTAGTGCCAATTAAATCCTTATCCAGGGTTTTCCTATTGAATATCCCCTGCCTAGTTTATATATTATGATTTTCGTTAGTGAAGAGTTTTGGATATTGGATCAATGCATCTGGATCTTTTAGGGATTGAATGCATCATTCTTTTAGTATCTACTTTTTCTTCTTTGTTCAATTGTCAAGCTGCCAGCCCAAATTGAAAAAACATGTTCATGTTTTCAACTTAAGTTAGTTTGTTTGGTGGCTAAGGAATGAGACATTATATCCAAAGATCGAACACTGTTCCCAGACACAAGAGCTCCTTAAATTAGAAACTAGTCTAAAGATATTGGATAGGCTAACACTGAATAACAATTTAATAACTACTACTATCTGTCACCTTTTGATTACTAAAGCTTACACTAGGTGTCAAAAACGTGATGAGAAAAAAACTTGCTGTTGAACAGCAAGCAAGACGTAAACAGGGATCATGTGATGTCTTATTGGCTTTATACAAATGTGAATAACATAATAGATAAGTGTTATAATCAAATGATTTATTTCTGGGAAGTTGATATGCAGTTCAAGTACCAGAATGACAAAACTGGACCGTGTTCCATGGATTTTCAACCCCAATCCTCAATTTATCTTACATTCAGAAGATTCAGTCTATCATAAATTTATGATTTAATAATCATAATATTTTATGTTTGGGACATTTGGAATTACTTTCCTAGGTAAAAAAAAGATTTTAAATTTAATGAAAAAGCAAAGCTTTCAGAAATTTGTTTTGCTGACACTTGGAATTTTGACATATGGTACACAATCTGATTGTCCGGCAGGCTGGACAACACACAATTCATGCACACATTTGAATAATATATATATACAATTTGAAGACAAAAAAAAATCAACACTTTCATTTTTTTTATTTATGTGTGTGTGTTATACATCTTTTTAATATGTACATAACGAATTGCCATAGCTAATTGGTTTTCAAATGTAATTTACATTATACATTATTTTCAATTACATTTTAATTCTTTTTTAATGTTAGTAATAAAACAATTACAAAAAATATCTATATTAATAAATTTTTGATTATATACTTGTTGCAGTCTATTAATGGATAATTTGTTTAAAAATGAATTATTACCTTTTTTAAATATTAAAAGAATATGCTTCTCTTAACAATTATATAAATACTTTTGTATTTTTAATTCTATTTTAGATATACATCGACTAACATCAACTTTTCTATCGACTAATTTTTTTATTAACATTATCATGTTTTTAAGAATTCTTCTGACATTTAATACTGATTCAACATTTATGTTTTCCTCTTTTATTAATCTAATAAATCTTTCTTCTTATTATCAACTCTAGATTTAATATAAACTACATCTAGATTCCATATAATAAAATCATATACGTGAAAGGTTTCTTCTATATCTCATTATACATCTCATTTGTTTATAAGCTTTATTTATAATATATCTTATAGGAGCACTAAATGTAAATTGCTTACAAAACAGAATTTCTAAATCAGAAACAACCATCTCTATATGTAATATAATTTTCTTCAATCGTATAATGATATCCAAACCTGTTAGTTTTATTACTATAAGTAGCAATATTGGTTTCACTTACATTTATTTTCATGTTATTAAATTACACCAATCTTTAAAATGTTCAATATCACTTTCAAGGTCAATAGGATCCTTTATAGATATCTATTCTTTTAAATAATTTAGAATCATCAGCACAAGTAAATATTATGCCATCTTTGATGTTTTGACCAATATCACACATACACCATCTTGTGGTATCCCTATCATATTTTTGAAAAAAACTAGACTTAGTTTTGTTTATACATAAAAAAAAAAAGAGTCGAATAATCAGATAATTTTTACATTATACAACAAAATGAGGACTAAATCCAGCATTTCAAGTTTATAAATTAATCTATCATGAGGCACTCTATCAAATACTTGTAACATATCAAAATAGACAACATCAAGTTGTGACTGTGTAGACAATGCATGCGCAAATGATTAGATACCATTATTCAATTAGTATCAACAGATTAACCAGGTAAAAACTCAAGTCAAAATCATCCAATATTTTAATCCACATCTGATACAATATTATTATATAATAAATTTTAGCAAAAGATGATAGAATAGAAATAGACCTATCACTTCCAGGATGATATTTATCCCCTTTTTTATCAAAAAAAAAAGGGGGAACATTCATGTTCAGAAATAATATAAGAATATTTTTAAAAACGACTACCGTACTTACATTTTTAATCACATAATATTAAAAATACTCATGAAAACTGAAGAAATTTTATTTTTTATTTTATAGTACATTAAAATATTTCTTTAAAATTTTTTAATATATTTTTTATTTTTTACTTATATATATAATCAATATCACAGTTAAGTTTATTCATTTTGGTTTGCTTTCACTATTGTTGCCAAAAGTGTTAGTGGTCACACTAAAAAAATTATGTTTATATTTACTTAGTTAAAATGAACAAAATCAAATATATTGAAGTGGATTTATGTAAATTATATTTTGAAAATGTTCAACATTGAAAATGAATGAAACTAAATATTGTGAATGAATCATTCAGTTTTAAGTTACAAGGTGTGTTGTTAATTACAACTAGCATCAACGTTACATAGAAATTTAAATATTTACACTTTTATTAAAACAGGCAAAATTCTCTTTACGTATTGCCACTCAGTGCAATCCAGAGTAATCAATGGATGCCAGAAGGCTTGTGCATAAAATCCCCATTTAGTGCCTACTCAAGCCCAAGCCTTCTGGCATCCATTGATTTTTCTGGCTTGCACTGAGTGGCACTACGTATAGAGAGTTTTGCCTGTTTTAATAACAGTTAAGAGCAAGCATAAGAAATAGTGATCATGTAATGTTTATTGGATATTTACACTTTTCATTTTTTTTTTTCTAAAACTGTTTGCAAACTTTAAAACAATGTACTAGCACCAGCGATATTTGTATGCAAAATTTAAACTAGATAGAAAATGGGTGAAAATTGAGTTACAGGACTTAATCTAGACAGAAAGTCTGAAAAACAAAATATCTAAATGCTTATAAGAAAAATTCAGTTTGCTGAATTTAGCAGAGTTTTTTTTTACACAAACTTCCATGTAAATGCTCAAATATTACTTGCCTTAAAAATTAACTATATGATTATTATTATAATCTCAAATCTGTATTTAATGAAATTTCTTATTTATTTTTGATATAATTTTAAGAAATTTTATATTAAAGTGAATATTTCTATACTTAAGAGATTTTATAACTGATCAAGAAATTGGCAACATTTTAATTAAATCTAACAGTTTGATTCTTCTTAAGGTTTAAATAGTCTAGGAAATATTTTGCAGAATTTGAAATATCTCTTATATGGATATGGGTCTAAGGAAAGGTGACTAAGCTAGTTGGATCAAACAATACTAACCAGCATCACCACAATTATCCATATTTAAACATTGGTACATAAACATTTATATATTTTTTGCTAAAGCAAAATAATCCTAGATTAATTTGGGTTGGTGAAGTGAATGTCAAAGTGCTGACTGTAAAAAGAAAGAATATGATTATATCATGATGTGGCATTCATTTCTTGGTGTAAGATACCTTATTCCTACAAGCATTGAGACTGTGCCTAATTTTGCACCCATTAACTCTGTTTAGGTATTAGCCTCTAGAAATAAAACATAACAAATTCAAACATTTTTAAATATTTAGACTATAGTAGCTAAAAATACTCTGTTTTATTAATATTCAAACATATTTCAAAAGATCATGTGACATTTGAACATCGGAATTAGCAGATTGAGCATCAATTTAGGTGTATTTAGTTCTTAAGTCCATCATTCAATCCTTGTGATAAACTGTATAGGATAGCAATGATGCACACATACTCAAGTCTGATTATTTATTATTTACTTTGCAGTTTAATACATATTGTTGGCATTGTTATACCCAGTCACATTTTCTGATTTATATGTACACAACCATTTACTTATTCTTTTTTTAAACATTGACCAAAAGTTTAAGTTTTTACACATTTACATAGCAAACTAATGACCAATAATAAATGACTTTTAATGTGGTGAATGTAGTCAATGTACGTTTCATGCACATAATATATTAACAGACATGATTTTTCTCACTCACGATATTGAAGATAATGAGTAATATTTCACAAATACTTTAATACCCAAATTGCTTTTAGCAAACAAAAGTGAATTCACATTTATCTGTATTGAAAGATGTTATATAGAAATGAATTTCACATAGCAATTGCCTATACATTAATATACACACACACTCACGTATATGTGTATGTGAGTGTGTGTATGTATACAAATGTATAGACAAGTGCTATGTAAAAAATACAAGTTTTTTTAAATATTTGCATAAACTGTCATTAGCTTATAAAATGTTTTAAAATTTTAGCAGCATAATAATATCTCACCTTTATCATAAATATTTGAAGAAGTAATTTTTCCAATAATTGCGTTAAATTCTGCTAAGTTAGGGGAAATATAAGTTAAGGTTTTCCAAAGTTCAGACTTAAAGATTTTAGTAGCAATAGTTATATCTGTAGGCTCATACCAAACTGAAAAAAAAACAAGTATATACTATATATAAATATATAAAAGATATAAACAAAAATGAAAATTTAATACACTATTCTATTTTTTCCTATATTTATATAAATCACACAATATAATGTAAATTTTCTACTATTCCAGTTACCATTTATTTTATAAGAAATATTAATATGGCAATACGAAACTCACGCTCCTTCTAAGTCCAGGTGAGCATAAAATGTAATATAGTATTGGACACTACATCAATGTTCTTCCCTCTATATTTAAATAATCTATTCAATTCAAAAATAGGTTTGTTATTTCAAAAAAAAAAAAAAAAAAAAGCTCTTAATAATAAGAAAATCATGAATTATTATCCAATGCAAATATTTTCAGAATCATATCATAAAAAATCAAGAGAGAAGATTATTAATTAGATATTTATTATTTATGAAGTATTATAACTTTAAAATATCTTTCTTATTGCATTGCCAAAAAAGAGAGATCATTAATTAGATATTTATTAACGTTATCTTTCTAATTGCATTGCCAAATTCATATAATATTAATATAATTTAATATCAAATATATATATAAATAAGTTCTAAAGAAAAAGTAATAAAGAACAAATGATATTAATATTATATTTATTATTAGTCTTTTTTCTTTATCTTCTGTACATTGTTTATATTGATAAATATGATTAATAGCTTTTTCATTTACTCTTTATTCAATGCAAACATGTTGGTTCTACAAGCAATTTTCTTTCTTTTCTTACAGTTTCAATTGCCCAGCAGTGTTCATTAGAACTACTAATATTTAAATATAGCCGTGTGAGAGAAAATCGCTATGATTATCTATATTTAGAAATCTTGATCTTAACTCTGGCTGCACTTTCACTATTGCAGCAGATTGGCCTTTCAAGCAGAGGAGTATAATACTACAGGTAGATGATTGACCAACAGTACCTATAACCAACCCGAGGCTATACAAAGTAAAACATGTGGCTACATTTCCAGGTTAGAGAAATCTTCGGCTGCTAAATTCAAACCCCTGCCATCCCAAACATTTTAATTTGTTTTAAGATAAGACCTCGGGCACTAGCTAATCATGTTATATAATCAGCATGCTCAGACAACAGGTAAACAGTCTAGTGCTTGATATATCCCAAACTAGCTCATTTTCTCAATTGTGGGAAAGACAACAAAAATTTAATACACTTGCTCAACACTTATAATTAACTGTAACTTAATCTATTCATGAAGCTGTTATAAGAGAGAGAATGGATCAGGCAATAATTAAGCAAACAAATAATTTATTCACACATATTCATAATTAAATGTATTATAATAAGATTTAAATATAAGCACACACCTGTTTAAAATATACTAACTTATAGACGCAATATTAAAATTTTATATATACACCTAATTAAATTAAAACACATCATAATGAGTTACTAATAACATGGGAAAGTTTAAGGGAAGTGACATTAAAGATTACTATGACTGTATTATCAAACGTTCATTAGAGACTTTCATTCAAATAAATATTTAAATCTTTAGATTGGGATAATAAAGAATATATTTACCTAGGATTTTTGAGAATAATACATTGCACTTCTCATGAACACATTTCACTGCTTTCTTCTACTTTATTGATCATGAATCAGTTGGCCTTTCCCTTTTCATCGATGGTTTGGCTTCTTGCTGATTTTCCACATTTCAATGAAGGAGAGAGATTTTCCATGGTTTTCAGATCACAAGCAAACATAACTTCTAGATGGAGAGTATCTGATGTTACAAACTACTGAGATTGAAGGCTAGTTGCATACTTCAGTTGCTGTCTAGCCCTGCATGCTGCTAAAGCTGCTGGCTTTTCACCATCTTCTCTTTACAAATTTTTTATAATATAGTAATGCTGAATGATAATGAAAATAGTAATATAATATAATAATGGAATGAATCTCTCAGATCTTTTATGTGCTTCTCCCTTATTGTTTTTTAGTTATCATTCTCTGATCTGATTTAATTAATTGATATTTCCTTAATTAATTTTCCTTTATGTTTTAATGTAAATTCTTGTTTAGGTTAATCTAACAATTTGATAAGATACAGTCCTGAATCCTTTTCTTTGTCTGTTTAATTAATGCAATGGGACTATTTCTTTTCTTTTATTTATCAGCCAGGCAATCTTTAAGTGCATTTAAGTTTAAAAGCTTTCTTTTAACATATTTCATTTTTTACAATGTAAATTTATAAAAAGAGAGAGCTACTTTTTAACTTTTTACTTAGAGTTAATCCCACCCACCCCTTCCTACTTGTTCTTTATTACTAAACTTTCTTTTATTTTGTTAAATGATGACACAATACTTTACTTTTGCGTTTAAAACATTTTATATTTCACTTTATTAGGACTTAATTATTTCTTTTTAAATTTAATTTGATCATTTAATAATAAATGATTCCTCATGTAACACAGAGTATGGTGTTCTCAAATAACACATTCATTAGTGGTACAATATATATAATATTATCATTTAATATATATATGTAAGTAGAAGTTCTAAAGAAAAAAGTAATAAAGAACAAATGATATTAATATTACATTTATCATTAGTAGTCTTTTTCCTTTATCTTCTGTACATTGTTTATATTGATAAATATGATCAATAGCTCTTTCATTTACACTTTATTCAATGCAAATATATTGGTTCTATAAGAAATTTTCTTTCTTTTCTTATAGTTTCAATTGCCCAGCAGTGTTCACCAGAACTACTAATATTTAAATGTATGTGACTACATATAAAAGTGTATATAAAGATTTTAAGACAAAATAATTTATTATATATATTAAGAAAACAATAAAATTAAAATTAAGATAGATAATAATTTAGAAAAATCTTTGTTAATGTAAATGTAGCAAAATATATGCATATGTATATAAATATGTTTTATGAAGTATTTAATGAATATTTTTTACACTCAAAGACAGTTTTAAAAAATGTTAAAGTTAGCATTATCTTCATAAAATATGCCTTAAGTATTCCAATAATTACATAATTAGACACTATTCAATCTTTTGCTAATAACATTATTCTTATTAGCAATGTAACACAGCTCTTTTATTTTCTTCTCTGGTCATTTCATTCAACAGAAATAAGTTTAACTCATTGCAGATCAAAAATATGTCCACGCTTCTTTTCATGATCCAAAAATACAGTCACATGAGTCGATTTTCCTTAGCTCTCTTATGTAAATATTTATGCTGCCTAAGTCTAGTTTTTATATTAGCCCAGGAATCACCATAATATATTGAAATGGTAAATCTGATTCAGATCTGCTCTTTCACAGTCTGGCCCACCTAATCATTTATTTTACTAATATTTTTTTTTTTTATTATTCTAAAAAAACATTTTTTTTAAACATTTTTTAACTATCCTGAATAAATCCTAAAATTTATTTTGGATCATATATATATAATTGAACTAACACTGTTATTCTATTTTTATTATTAAAAGAAAAAAAATCAAATAATTAACTTTGAATTTTTTTTTTATATATATGTGTTTAAAATATCTAATTTTTTTTCAGTATAGGAATCCAAAATGGCCTTTTCTGAAAGATTTGTACCTCTATAAGAAGTTTAAAATAAATGTTTAAATTAAAAACACTTAGAAATGACCAAAATCCATTTTACTGTGGAATCTCTATTAATTAATTACTAGAGATTCTACATCGTTATCTCTAATTAAAAACTTAACATAAAATTATATTAAAATCTATTGATCCTTATCGAGGTACAAACTTTCTAAAATTAGAATAAAAGCATAATTGCTATTGTTTTAACATTGAAAATCACCTGAGGCAGGAGAGAAATCGAATACGAGTAGGAAGTTAAAAATAGTGGTCCTTTTTAGAAAGAAAAAAGACCAGACAAAAAAGAGACCAGACAGAGAAAAGGCAAAAAGTTGTAGAAGTCTCCACGCCATGACAATCAAGTAATAAAAAGGGTAAATCACTGCCCTTTCCTTCCTGAGACTTCAAAATCTTCCATTATGCTACTATCAACCTGCCTTCAGAGAAGCCATCTGCCACCCACGTTTGCCTGCAGAACTCATCCCAGGAAATTCCAAGGTAAAATGCCGAAGATCTTAAAATTTATACTTTCATCAAGATGTTAGAAGCTACTATCATTAGAATGTAAAAATAATTCTTAAAGTTTTTTTTTAAAAAAAAAAAAACAAATTTTTTTTAGTTGATTCTTTAACCTTTTCTTTTAAATTACGTTTTCCATAACTCAAGTTCACCGTAATTGTCAAATTTTAATATATTTAATTATTTAAATATGAATTTATTTATTTGTTTTATAGTAATTTTAGCATGAGCTAATTTTTTTTTTATTTCGACAAACTTCACTTGCGGGGGCTCAAAGAGAGTAATTTGCAGAGAGCGCAAATTATGTTTACTAGTGGATGGGAATGTAAACAAAGAACGATTTAATTTTAAAATAAAATAATTCTGATCTAATTTTATTTCGCAAGTGATGTTATGTCGAATATATATATGTCAAAATAAACATCCCATATTTCTTTAAAGAGTTTTTATTATGGATTTCCCAGAATGGGATTCTATTATTTTATATTTCTGCAATTTAAAACAAAATAATATGCTATAGATTTTGACCTAGTAACAGCGCTGCTGGATAGCGTCAGTTAATTATCATGCCTTTTTTTTTTTAAGTTAGGAAAGAGGAAAGGGGGGATTTATTCGAGAAATAAATTTCCTTATTTCTATATGTATGTTTTTTTTTTTATAGGTTAAATATTTACCGAAAGTAGTTGTTTACGCAGGTTGATCTCTATGCTGTATTAGATCATTTTAAGGCTATTTAATTATAATTCGTTCATATTTAACAACTGTGTTATCTCGGGTTAATAAAAAATGCTTGGTGTATCATGGACAGACCTAAAACGATCATTGATTTGGTAATTCGGAGTTAGCTTCCGCTTTTGCATACGTCTGTGAATCGGATAGCGTGGCTGAGATAGAGTGGGTTTGCTAGCATGATACCCATATAGGCGGGCATGTTGGCTCTCCATAAATCCTATCTCCTATCGGTATAAGAACATGGCATGTGAACGTATCGATTTCCCTTTTTATTCTTCATGGGAATAGGCATACGAGTGTCCGTAATCTGGCCTGTATGTTCTTACTTACATTTCTTCTCTCCTTTGCATTCGTATATTTATTAACCTGACATTGTTCTGTTTTTCTTTAGCCTATCTAATACATAAGCCATAGGGAATTGATTCTACAAAAGGATCTTCGATCTGAGTAATCAACTCTTTTATTAGTTTTCATAATTAGTTCTTATAGGTTTGATTTTAGTTGTAAGTCCAACTAAAGTGGCTTGTTTGCTTGATAATTAACTGATCTATTTTTTTGTTATAACAGCTTAGTTTTAATCACTGTAAAGTTAGTTATAAGCTATTTTAGCAGGGTCCACTAATGTCATCGAACATTAGTTATTCGAAATCTCAATTATTTTTATAAAGAGAAATAAAATCAATTTTTTCTTTTATATGTTAGTGGAGTAAACGTCAAATTAGTCTTATTATAATCGTCTATTTAATTAATGTCTTTTTCAATAGAAATGTTTTTTTTTTTAAATATTGTATAAAGAATTCATGAAAATAGTCGTTCTTATATATGTGCGTTAGGCAGATGTTTAAACCTGCCGCTATATTACAAGCTTGTACTAAATGTGCACGGGGAATTTTAAAATCTGTGATCATTTAATTATAAAATTATTTTTGTCTTATTTTAAAGAAAAATAACTATAACCAAAAGTAGAGGTTAGCGCGACTGCCTTGCACTTGCAGGCAATTGCCCGGGTTGCGGGTTCACGTCCCGGCCGATGCTATGGCACTTAAAATATATATATAAACTAAACCATGTAAAAGATAACTGCTAATATAAATTCTTCATGAACTTGTATGATTTATAAAGTTAATTTAAAGATTGTATTTTTTTTTTAAAGAGGTCGAGTTAGACTAATGTAAAATGCTTAATGAGTTTTAAATATATATATAACTAAAACCAAACTTCCAGTGTTCCATCGAATCATTTTATTTACTTTTATTTTAAATAAATTTTGATTTTTAAATATATCTATTAATCAATCACTCAAGTTCTCATTTAAATATAATAAAAATTGAATCTCATGCTTTAAGACCCAGCTGCCGGAACGGTGAAAGTAAAAGAATTCAATCGTATCATCGAGAAAGGCTATTGATTAGATCTTTGACCTGGGATATAGGTAAAGATGGCCAAATTCACTATGTACTTGATTTATATATCTTGTACATGGTCGGACTCGAGGTACTTTATCTGTATTCAGGGGTTTGTTGGATCGATGTGTGTTTTTCGACCAGTACAATATAGTGAAGCACTCTGGATCATTACATTAAATGGCATAAACAATTTGTATCAATTCTGCATTACTAATTTTATCTTTTGTATTATCAATTCTCTGTTTAAATTAATTGACATCCAAAAGCCTATGTAAAAATTTTGATTACAAATTTTCTTTATATTAGTTGTGATAGAAGAAATTGACTGTATTTTTGAATCACAAAAAGAAGCATGGACATATTTTTAATCCCCAAAGGGTTAAAGTTGTGTAAAGTGAGACTCCCCCCCCCCCAATGAAGCCTGGTTCATTGCTAAAGACAGTAATGATATTAACAAAAGATTGAACAGTGTCCAATTATGTAATTTTTGGAATATCTAAGGTATATTTTAAGACAATAACTTTAACATTTTTTTAAAGCAGTATTTGTGTGTAAATAACAATAGTCATGATTATGGTGTTCTGCACTGAAAATGTATTTGGCTAAATAGAAATAATATTGCATTCTACACTCATTGGATACTTTATAAAGAGTATTTATATATTCATGTATATATTTTCTTATAAAGGTATATGTAATATTTCATACATTTGTAATTAAAGTATGAATTATGTATATTTTAGACATAATTTATGCAATCATATGTATTTAAATGTTATAGCTCAGAAGAAGACTACTTGGAAGTTGAAACTGTAAGAAAAGAAAAATATTTATAGAATCATTACCATCTGAGATCTATTGATTACTAAAGCTTAAACTAGGTGGCATAAAAGCAATGAAAATAAAAGATAAACTAAGATCAAATAATATCTTAATACTTTCACATCTGATTTACTAATAATGGCAATAATTGCAGATACTAAAAAAGCCCATAAAGTACTTATATCAGACTAAAGGATCTTGTAGAATATTTTGCATGGAGAGAAAAAAATTATGGCTAAATATTAAGAAGGAAATGTATGAAGTAGATTAGGGCATGTTCAAATTTTTTATTGTCATGCAAACTATTTATGTATCATAATTTTCTTCAATATTTTTTTTTGTTACTAAAATCTGTACTAATAAAAATTTACTGTAAACTAAAGATAAAATAAATAACTATTATATTAGAATTCAATTTACAATTGAACTCTGATTAGAAGCCATAAATTATATTTTAAGTCAAATGAAGTGGTACTGGTATACTATGGTATCATATTCTATAAACTTATCAAATGATTTCAATAAAAGTAGAAAGTAAACTCAGTAAAGTATTTTATAACTCTTTGAAATAATTTTTTTCAAATCTAAAGTAAAAGTAATAAAATGGTTTTTTGTCCTAATCTTTTTTGATCTAAATGTATTGACACCATACATTTTTTTAATGTAATCAAAATCGTGAACAAAAGAATGAAATGCGTAATCAACTACATCAAACAACTTTTTTTTTTTGCTTGAAGTTTTGCTGTAAAGGTGAAATGTAAGGATAATAATATATTTTAATATATAATAAATCTTTGATTTATAAAATTATTAAAGATCATTTAAATTTACTTTTAAATAAATTTGTTACCATTATATTAATATGACTAGTGAAAATGAAAAACAAAAATTGTCAAACAGTAGAGAATTCCAAAATTGATGGACTGATGAGTATGATTAACAAATGCACCAGTTCTGAACAGTTGTATTGAGAACATCATCGGTAAAATGGCATTATAAGATCAATCATAAGTCGCTCTGTGAAAAAAAAAAAAAAGAACAAAAATAATATATTTCCCAAACATTTATAATGAAATTTATCAAAAATCATTCAAATATAACTGCTACTAGTTTTTTATTTCAAGTATAATTGCTAATCATGGGAAATCTTTTAATGATGGAGAATATATGAAAGAAGCTTGGATGAAATGTGCACCCATTCTTTTTGAAGATTTTGAAAACAAAGCAAAAATTATTCAGAGAATAAAAGATTTATCATTGGCTAGAAATAAAGTTAAAGAAAAAATCCTACAAATGACTAATAACATAACTTACAAAAAGATATAAAATCTTGTAGTTTAATTTCTATTTGCCTTGATAAAAGTACAGACGTAAATGGATCAGCTCATTTGATTATTTTTATTCGCTATTATGTTGGAAATAATATCAAAGAAGAATTGATCAGTTTAACCTCATTAGTAACAACAACAAAAGAAATAGATATTTGCAACTAAGTTTCAAATGTACTCACTGAAAAAGAATTAGATGTTGCCAAAATTGTATCAGTAACTACAGATGGTGCTAGAAGTATGACTGGAAAAGAAAATGGTTTTCTCAGTTTATTTACCAACCTATTGGACATTCAATTTTGGATTTTCATTGCATTATACATCAGCAGGTTTTATGGAGGAAGGCCAGCTTTAAGCCACTGGATAATGTTATGAACATTGTGGCTAAGTTAGTCAATTTTATATCCACACAAGCTCTAAATAAACAAAAAAATTTAAATTTATTGAGTGAGGTGAACTCAGTATATAATGGGTTACTTATGTACAATAATGTCTGATGGTTAAGTTGAGGAAAAGTTCTTCAAAGATTCATTGACTGTTTAGATGAAATTAGACTGTTTTTATGTAATGAGAAAATCATTGAAAAAATATAATGAATTAATGGATGTTGAATGGCTTTCAAAATTAATGTTTTTTACTGATATGTGTCCACATCTAAATGAATTAAATGTGAAACTGCAAGATTATAATAAGGGAATTGTTGTCATGCTTTATTTGATCAAAGCATTTGAAATTAAATTATATATTTTCAACATGATGTTATTTCTTACACCTCCAAATATTTAGAATCTCATGAGAAGCCAGATCGAGTAAAATTGATGCAAGAATATTGTACTGTTATTCAATCAATAATTGATGAATTTTCTGTAGATTTATATAGTTCAGACAATTTTCAGAAACATCAAAATTTATTTTATACCCAGAAATAATATTAATGGACAGTTTTAAGTTTGAAATTTTTGAGTGGCTTAATTTGGAAGATATGGAAATTCTATCAATCGATTTTCAATCCAGTTCTATATGGAAACAGAAAATTGTTGATTTGAGGAGTGAGTTAAAAACAATGGAAAATGATCAATTATTGGGCACATGTAAAAAGAATGCTGAAAAGGATCTATTGACTGCCCGGAATTCTATTATTGAAACGTTTAATTGTTTAAAAAAATTAACGACTGCTATATTATCAATTTTCTTCTTTACATATGCATGTCAATCATTGTTTTCAGAAATGAATTTAATTAAAGACAGTTCGAGAAATAGAATGACAGATGAATCTAGTTCAGCATGTATATTATTAAACGTGACAAAATATGAATCAAATATAAAACATTTGTCATCCAATGTACAACAGAAAAAAAATCTCATGAAGTAATATCTATTTATGTTGATTTATATGTTTATTTACAAAATTTTGTTTTAATTACTAGTAATTTTTTACTATTACATTTAATTCAACTTGTGCTCTTCTAAATAAATATCGTTCATTTGTATTGGCTTACTTACAAATTTTGTTTAATTATTATTGTTATTATTATTTTATTTTATAAACTTTTAAAAAACTGCAATAATTAAGTTGTTTATATTTTGACTTAATAACTGCAAGGCACGCCAATCATTCAATAAATATTTTTTGGAAATTTTTGGCATACACACATAAAAAGGTTCACCACCACTGGATTAGGGCATTAAAGATTGGAGAAGATGGCCAGTTATTTTATGAGAAAATAAAATGATTAGAATGAGAATTGCAATGACAAAATAAGCTTTAAAAAAAAAATTAAAAGTGTTAAAATTGGATTAAAAAAAGAGACTGGATAAATGTTTTATTTAAATTACAGCCTAAAACAGAGCAGAAATGGGAGCAATTATGAAAATATTAGTGGCTTTAGAGGGGAAAAATGTGAAAGGAATAAAAAAAAAATGTGGTCACAAATATAGAAGTGTAGAAAAATCTAAATGAAAAAAAATTACTTTTTTTTTTGTAGAAATTATAAAAAAATAAGTGGATTGGACATATACTTAGAAGCATTACAAAAAATATGTTGAAAAAGTCTATAGAGACTATAAGAAAAAGGAGATAAAAGATGAAAAAAATCATTGATATCTTTGATAATAAAGATAGCAAGAGAAGAAAAAGTTTAAAAACTATAGTTTGATAATGATCACATAATATAAACAATAAAAAAATCTATAATCATTATAATAAATATATTAAACTTCCTATGTTTACTTAGAAATCTTCAACTGGATTCCAAGAGTTGTAAAAGACCCAGAAAGAAATCACATGTGATATGGAGGGTGATGTGGAGATGAGAGGCTAGAGATCAGGGAAGATGAATTGAACTTGGAGATACTTTCATCTGGAATGAAAATGATTGATGATGATAATGTTTACTTAAATAACTTTACTAGCAATATTATTTGGTAAATGACTTTCTCATATGCTTATCAGAGTGGACTTTTCCACCCTACTTTAGACTCACCTATTGTACATTTGAGTAATTAATGAATACAAATCTATAGCATTATAAGGCTCCCATTCTCAGAAGTTTCTAGCTTGTGCCTTCATCAGTGAAGATTAGGATTTACAATTGTAACTAATGTATTTATGCATCTAACAGTCATCTTTTATTTTTTATAATATTCAAGCTAAAAGCCAAAAGTTTTTAAAAAAGAACTTAAGTTTTGAGCCAATTTGCTTGCCTTGTTATATAGAACAGACACCAGGTTAGTTTCTATATATTTTAATCTCAAAATCTTTTATTCATGAAAAATAATGTTTACATGCTTATAAAAGACAGAAAAAATTATGTTTTACACATCATCAACAATCTGTGACCATTGGTATATTGATTATCTTCTGATAAATAAATAAACTGATGTAGCTTTACCATTCACCCATCAGACATTGATGCCGTCTTTTGCTTAGCTACTACTGATTCAGTGATGGACCCGGTACATCAATCAACTTCCACGTTTCATTATACATGAATTTTGATGCAATGATAAAGTCTCTGTTTTTTACTTTCCTAATAGTGTTCATGAAAAGACTGACTGGTTCAGGGACAGGCACTGTGAATAATAGCTTACATCTAACATACCATATAGCATGTACAATAAAGATGGAAAGTCTAATAATAGGAAACTGTTTAGTTTGTAAGGCTTCCCTTATAGACATGATTTTGTAGTAATCCACCTTTAAGTTTTGATATATGGCTAAATTAATTTTACTGAGCCCAGGGCATGAGTAAATTATATGGTTGAATGACTCTTCTTGCCTTTTACATATTTGACAAAAAGGGTCTATCCTATTGTAAAATCTTTTGAAATGAAATTTATTTGTGGGCATGGATTCTAAGTTTATTTTAATAATGAGATTAAGGTATTTAGGTTCAAGAGTGAGAAATTTAAAAATTGTTGTTAATTTGTAGTTGGTGAAGCCAAGATTTGGAGTAATTGTGGGATAATTCAGATTAATTATACTGTATGCCTCCCAGATGGTAATTTTTGATCTATAGTTAAATGCTGGTTAAGCATCCAGAGCAGTTGATCCAGCCAGCACATTTTACGAGGTGGAAGACAGTCTGTAGGTTGAAATGGTTCAATGAAAATTATTGATTCATGTTTTTTCATCAGGTTAATAATTAATGTAATTAATGTAAAATATTTTTGAAAAATAATTGCATCAAAGGAGTGTAAGGACATCCCATTGAATTTACGATGTACTTGCATTTTGGACATGCTAATTGATGTGGTGCTGTTCTTCCAGAAAAGTTTGAGCATAAGCTGTTAATCTTTTTGGAAAAGGCTTTTGAAATGGTAATGATCGGCAGATAGTATGCAATTCGCGACATGACTTTCATGTTGAGAAGTGCCACCTTTCCTTGTAATGACAAATACACTTTTGAGAGAGTTTGAATTATTTTAGAGGTAGTTAGAGACTGCAACTTTATGACATTTGCAGTTTTCTCTGCCTTACAGGTAAGATAGTTTAATATAAACAATGATGTCATGTGGAATTCTCACATAATTACACATATGCTTTTGAGAGATCCCTCTCATTCTACTCTATAGCTATCCATGGTAAGCTTGAGCATTCAATAAAAATCAAATGATATAGTAGTATAATATTCCCTTTAATAACAATTAATATTGACTAATTAATTAATTAGATATTGTTAAATCATTGTTAATTTCTGATAAGCATAGAAATAATATTTCTCCAGAATGATCTGCCAATTGATCATTTTCTTAAGCTGATCAAAAGCATATTCATTATTGTAATGATGGAAATTTAACATCTCATCACTGATCATTCTTTTGCTTTTTTACCACTAACATTTCCAAGCATTACACACTTTTCTTATTAATGAGGTCAACTTATGATATTATAAAAATAATACTATTTCAACTTGGTTAGTTGTGCTTCAAATAACTGTGGGGTTAATATTTGAGAGACCATGTGATACTTGAGCACCAAAGTGATAAGTTAAGCTCACCAGTTCTATTAAATGAAATCAAATACGAGTTTTACTTTTCTTTCCTTAGCTGAGCATTTTGATCCAGGAAGTTTTAATCATTGTACTCCCCTCCTCCATTCTATCATTGATCTAAGGTGCATGGAGCACTTGAATCAGGAAATTTAACTTTGTTTTAAAATAAGTAGTTACAATCATTAATACGTTTATTTTGAAATAGTTGTGAAAGTTATGAATTCAAATTTTGGCACTTATAAATCAGCGTAATAATTTGGCATCAATAAATATTGAATAACGTGCAAGAAATTGTGACCTGGCAAATGTGCAACTTTTAGATGTCTTTATTCATATGTTTAATGAATGTATTGTGGAATGAAAGATTAAATACATTTTAAAAAAGATATCACATGTAGAAAAAAAGAGATAAAATGATAGAGTTATTCCATGTATTTGTGTACAAAAAACAAACAGATATGTTAATCTTTAATTAAGGCTTAAGTTTGTTATTGGATTAGAGACAATCACTAGCCTAATAAATGATTAGTAATAATCATTAATATATTTATTTGAAGTGATTAAAATCAAAGTTAGGGATGCAGAAAGTTTGCCAATTGTTAATCAATGTGTAATAATAGATATATATGTTTAAGATTATATTTGTTAATTTGGACAACATTTAGTGAATAGTTGAATAGCTGACTAACCTAGACTTATATATATCTATTTACAAACTGTTTGCCAATCTGGTCACATCATCATCAACCATTATCAATCCACTGCAGGATGATGGTCTCTCCAAGTTCAATCCATTTTCTCTGATCTTTAGCTACTCTTTTCCAAATCACTCCTGCACACTTTCTTATTTCATTCATCCATCTCACATGTGGTCTTTTTCTGGGTCCTTTACAATTTCTTGGAATCCAGTTTAAGATTTCAATTGTCCATCTATTATCATCTCTTCTAGCAATATGTCCAGCCCAACTCCACTTCAGTCTTTTAATTTTTTCAATGAGGTCAGTAATACCTGTTTGTTCTCTTACCCATATATTGCATTTTCGATCTCTTCTTGTTACTCCCAACATGCATCTCTCCAAACTTCTTTGAGTGGTCTGAAGTCTCTGTATAGCTCTTCTATTAAGTGTCCAAGTCTCAGATCCATAAATAAAAACTGGTAAAATGCATTTCTTAAAACCTTCCTTTTCAAACACATAGGCATATCTGCTTTTAGTACCAAGTTATTTCTACCAAAAACACCCCAACCAAGTTTAATTCTATGATTAATTTCATCCATTATGTTTCCATCTGTATTAATAATCTGACCAAGACATATCTGTTATTAAATGATTTTCATTGTGTATTAAACTTATTCAAAATTAAGCTTCACATATTTCGATATCTTGACATATGTATGAAAATGATGATGATAAAAAGATATTAAAAGCAGGTCTGCTTATTACTGATTCTCTTATAACATTAATGATGTAGATCTGATTCAAAGTGTATACCTGAGTAGTTTAGTGCACTGGCAGAATGGTAAACTCAAACGCTTAAGGCTTATGGATTAAGGCTTTATTCCAACCACATAAGGTACTCAAACTTAAGTCAATCAAATATTCTTTTTATTTTAAGGATTATGCTGCAGATGAAAACTTACAATACTAAAATAAGTTGTGTTACGAGAGTGGAAAGAAATGGAAAACTATAACTATTGATAGGCAAGTAAGACCATTTGGTCCTAGTGCTGTGTTGTTTAATTTTTCTTGCCTATGAGCTGAGAATATAACATGCATTTCCTGCAATTGATATTATGACTTTATGTTAAGTTCTCTGCCTGAGTGTTTGTTGATGTAGTCAGACAATAAAATTCTCTGATCAACATTTATCGTTATTCTTTCAGCAGAGCTTATCCTAAATCTAAAAAATATCTTGCTACCTATATTAAAATATTTAATAAACTCTTTAATGCCCCAAGATATAGTGATCAATGCATCTTCTCTGGCATGCCCATGAACTGGGTTTTGAGTCCAATGAATTTTGAAAAGGTTTAGAATTTTATTTCAGTTAATCAGTTGATAGCAACTTATTTAGGCATTCAATCGTGGTCGCAAATGTGTATCCAGTAATTCTGATTACGGAATAAAGATTAAATGATAATGTAGATTGTTTATATGAATTGGCGATACTCTAAATATAAAAGGAAAATAATATGATTGTAATTTCATGAAGTATTCGTTATTGATATGCCATATTCCACGAACGCATAAGTACAATTAGATCATTATCAATTTAATAATATTTGATCCAAATAGTCATTTAATTAGAAAGAGAACATATATTTTTATCGTAATTGTTTAAATCTTTTAGTTATTAAATGGCTTCATACCATACCCACACCCCAAAAAATAAAATAAAAGGAATATTTAAACCCTTTTATCTTCTTTTAGCAGCTCAGGTGTGAAGAGTTTTTATTTAACGTATTGATATATTTTTAAATTTTATTTTCACAAAAGTTTAATTAATGTAAAAACAGACAATACTGTATTTTCAGACTTACTAATTTTTAACAAAAAGATAGATGTGCATGTAATAAACACATTTATTATCGCTCAGTTACAAAAGTCTGTCATCCCTACCAGGTGAATAATGGTACGTCCTAAATACCTGTTCCAGAATAGTAATTAGATTTCGCTAGCGTCTTTACCGTTGATAGCTGAAATCAGCCATTACTGTTAACTTTTGAAACCACTTTGAAAAACTGATATTAGGAAAGAACGGGCTGACTTTCCAAAATGTCAAACCGAAGTGGAATTGTGCTTTCTGGTTCCGTAGTAGGCTTTGTTACAACTTTAGTTATTATTATTGCGTTTTGCACACCTTGCTGGCTAGAAGCTGATCCTAGGGTTTATGCCAACCCTTTTTACAGGTTAGGGCTTTGGGAAGTTTGTTTCCGAAGTTTACACGATTATACTAGAAGATATGATCAGTATTTTGTCGGCTGTCGATGGGTTTTCGATGAAGATTTTTGGATTATCAGAGATTTCTTGCAACCCCGTAAGTATTCTAATGAATTAAAAGAATAACTTTTTTTTTAAAAAAAGATAATGGCTACTTTTTAATGCACCAAAATTGAGTTTTTGTAATTTAATAGAATTTCGATTTTTTTATGTATTAGTATTTCATTTATATATTATCAAAATATTTTAATTAACTTTGTATAATAAATAATACTGTAATTTATGATTCATAAATTTCAACCATCTATAAATTAATAAGAGTGAAAGCTTAAGTAAACAGTTCACTGAAAATATCAGATAACGTTAAAGACTTTTGAAATATTAGATTATCTTAAGTATTTTCAAATAGTGATTAATTACTATTTGCTTAATGTTTGGTAAGAGAAAAACAAATATTTATTTTAAAACTTCTGAAATTTTTTTTAGTTCAATTTATAAAAATTGCAAACCAAATATTAAGGAAACCAACGGCACCACCCATCAAAGTAACATCCGCCACCTAAACATTTTTTAAATATTCTTTAATAACAGGAGACAAAAATTATACAATAATTCCTTCAAGTAATTTTCTAAGATTTACAATTTTCATTTCGTTATTTATGAAAAACTGACTTTCACATGGTTGATCTTCAAGGTTAATTGAAAAAAATAACATTGACTTACAAATATAATTTAAAATGTTTGATTGAATACAAGAATAATTTATATATATGGAATTAAACAGGAAAAACTCACCATACGTATTGCCACACATAGCAGGCCAGAGTAATCAATGGCTTGTGCATAAAATCCCCATCTAGTGCCTACTCATCCAATATCCCCAGATTAGTTTCTGACTTGTGGCCTTTGTCAGTGAGGAGCTTTGGATTTGAGAGCACTGCTCCTAGATCTTAGGATCCTATGCAACCTTCTAGCAGCCACCTTTTATCTCCACTTAACTACAAAACTATGAGGCTTAAAAATACTTTAATATTTTCAATCCAAGCCCAGCTTGTGGCCTTCATCAGTGAGAAGACTTGGATCTGAGAGCACTGTACCTAGATCTTAGGATCTAATGCAACCCTCTAGTAATTTAAGACTCATAGTTTTGTAGTTAAATGGAGGTAAAAGGTGATGGGGTTGGATAGAAAATATTAAAGTGTTTAAATTTAAGACTCATAGTTTTGTAGTTAAATGGAGATAAAAGGTGGCTGCTAGAGGGTTGCATTACATCCTAAGATCTAGGTGCAGTGCTCTCAGATCCAAGGCTCCTCACTGACGAAGGCCACAAAACAGAAATTAGTCTGGAGATATTGGATGAGTAGGCACTAGATGGGGATTTTATGCACAAGCCTTCTGGCATCCATTGATTATTCTAGTCTGCTGTGTATGGCAATACATAGTGAGTTTTGCCTGTTTAATAACAGTTATAAGCAAGCATAAGCAATGGTGATCATGTGATGTTTACCTGGATTTATGTAATTATATAAGAGATTTGAACACAGATTTTCAAGCACCTTTCAGCTATCAAATCTATCTCATACAACCAATACACATGATCACACACGCGTAAAAGATTCATGATCTCGAATATATATATTTCATGCTGAACTAGCACCCATCAGTTGGTCCAGATCATCTTATATGCACACATATAGTCAGTGCTTGGTTATATTAAGATAAAAAATGGACAGGTTTCAATCTACTCCATTCTCCAACTCTTCAGCCATCCAGTCCCATTGAAAATAGGATGGAATACCCAAATCCCCCATTGATGCCAATATTATTGGCATGCATATGTTGACCTTAAGTCACTCTGATCTGTCATGTATATCCATTTAAATACATGGAAGAGAGATGGACAGGATACAGGCTAAATATTGACATCAATGGGGGATTTGGGCATTCCATCATCAGATTTTCAATGAAATGTATGGCTAAGAGTTGGAAGATGGAGTAGATTGAAGCATGTCCATTAAAGTTTGAAGATTTGCTATCTTAATATAATCTGGGCATTGATTATATAGGCGTATGTGAGATGATAATCTGGACCATCTGATGAATGCTGGTTCAGCATGAAATACATATATTCAAGATCATTTAACTTTTATACATGTGTGTGGCCATGTGTATTGATTGTATGAGATAGATTGGATAGTTGAAGAGAGCTTGAGAGTGTTTGTTAAAATCTCTTATATAATTACATAACTCCAGGTATATAAATTAATCAAGTATTTTTATATATTTAATATAATCCAACATTACAAATTTAGCCTGTATTTGCCCATCCTCTTCTATGTATTTAAATGGATAAGGTCCTATACATGAAGGATCAGAATGACTTAAAGTCAACATAGACATGACAGTAATATTGAATCAACAGGGGATTTGAGCATTCCATCATCTGATTTTTAATGAAATGGATGGCTGAAGAGTTGGAGAAGATTGAAGGCTGTCCATTAAAGTTTGGAGATTTGCTATCCTAATATAAACCAAGCACCGATTATATGTGTGTGTGAGGTGATATCTAGACCAACTGATGAGTGCTGGTTCAGCATGATATACATACATTGGAGGTCATTTATATTTTACATTTGTGTGGTCATGTGTATCAATTGTATGAGATAGATTGGATAGCTAAAGAGAGCTTGAAAGTCTGTGTTCAAATTTCTTATATAAATATGTAAAAATTCTTAATTTTTCTTTATAAATCTTATTTTATGAAATATTTCTTTACATATCCATATATACAATATACTTATATCCTGAGATCATTTTCAAGGTTTATTCCTTTTTCTATTTATAGTCACACTATTAAATACTTTTTTGTTGCTTTCTAATTTTAAGTGTATACACTCTGTGTGTTGAAATGTAGATGATGTGGAATATTATATTGTATATATGGATATGAAAACAATAATATTTTTATATATTATGACATACAAACAAGCCAAAATAATTTAGGAGATAAAATCATTCTCTCATTTATCATATTTAATCTTTTGGAATTTATTAATTTGAAATAACAAATTATTAGATGCTACTATCCTGTGTGGTTTAGTGAATTGTCACACTGGAGCATGAAGTCCTAAAATGAATTCCAATTCTAGCACTCAAATTTATAAACTCCCAAGCACTAAAACCATTTAATTATTTTATTTATTATTAGATTCCATTCAGTCCTAATGATCAGTAAAAAGATTTTTGTCTATTCATAAAAATTCTTAACATATTATATTTTTGTTTAGTTTGAAGTGATATTTACTTATTGACAAGACTGTAATCATCTGTTTTCAACATCACCCTATTTGCCACTGCGTGATGTAGGAACTGCATTAATAGCACGACACAGAAAAAAAACAGAAGAAAGAGGAAGTAATGAAAACTCAATGTAGATTTCAGTATAATAGATGAAAAAGATTATTCCTAACCAAATTCTGACAGGATTAGGCAAATTATTATGATGAGATGTAATATGTTATCTCTTTAAAGAGTTGGAGATTTCCATTTATAGACCAAATTATTAAAGCATGTCAAACATATTCTCCGTTGAAACTGCCATATATTATATTAACTTATCTACTTTTCATTCTATATTATAAAATTATTTTCATTTTCTCATCCCATTTTTTTTCTTTATTTCCAAAATTCTATTCTCCATTCATGTTGTAAAGCAGTAAACAGTAAAACAAAAACTTTCTATTTTTTTTTTGTTCTCATTTCCTTTATGTTTCTCCCATTCTCTTTACAGTTTATTATAAACCACTTTCAGCATTCTACACTCTATAAGTAAATGTCCAATACTCTTTCTATCATCTTATAAATACATCTAGAGATAAAATTCTTGTTCCATTTTTGTATTTTATCTAATATCCAAAGTTTCTGCTCTTTCCTCAAATAACAAAAAGTTTTCTACAGTGTTATCATACTTCCTTTTATATTTTATCTATTCTTATATAATGCCAAACATTTTTTTTATAGGTTTGTATTTCATAATTGTACTTTTTTTTCTAAACTATCACCTTTTCTGACTTCTCATAATTGTGTACTGGTCGCATATTCTCTACATGTTTATCTCATATCTTTTTTATGGATCAAACAAGTTTGAATACATTACTAAGATAATTTACAAGCAAGATCCTTAAAGAATCATTTTTTAAAATTAATTTGTAAACAACATCCATCGTTTGTATATCAATACCCACCTACTTTGTCAAATAAAAGATTTCATAGGTTTATTTTTAAAAAATGATTGTTTAGGGATCATACTTGTAAATTATCTTAGTAATATAATTGGATTTGTTTATTCCATGAAATAAATTTATATTCTTAATGTTATATATTTGATATGGCATAAAATCATTAAAATCATCATTATTATTTATCTCATTGCGTATGTAAATAAGTAGAAATAAATTGTTTAATACATATAAATAATCAAATGGTTTATTTCTTGGGAAATCACATGATGTTAAACGATTGGAAGTCACATGATATTTAAGCTTTGGAAATCGTATGATCTTCAAGCATTGGAAGTTATAGAATTTAATTTTTAGCTCTTGAGAAGGGCAAATTTCTATCTAATAATCACCCATATTGTAACATCTTTCTTGCCCCACTTATTTGTTGAATTCTACATGTAATCCAATTAAATACTATTTTCATTAATCTTTTTTACTAAATGTCATCAGAATGAGCTTAACTCTCAGTGATTGTATGAATAGTATTCTATATATATAAAATTTTCAACAAAATATATGGAATAGTTTATGATTGTTTCTCCCACATAGTTTGAACATGCCCAGCTATGAATGTTTCTCCTGATCAGTTTGAATTAATTCTTACAAGGCATGTGCCCAACTTTTACCATCATATTGATATAAATAATAGGATATTAAAAAAATATAAACCAAATAAATGATAGAAAGCAAAGCAAAAATAGAAATAAATTAATAAGATAGTAAGCATGATAAAAATTCTCTTTATGAAGATTATTAGAAGAAACAAAACAAACTTCAAATGCAGGTTACAGTATAAGATAAGAATAATCAATGGATATGGTTTAGTACAGTTCTAAAGTGTTCAAATTTTTGGAATTCAGATTCTCAGATTGGTTTCAGTTTTTTCACTTCTGATGACTTGAACATCCTTTAAACTTCTGAGCAATAAAGCCATTCGATTGTTTTGTTAATCAACAGATGAAGAAGATTAAATCTAACTAAAATATCATTGATTTGTAAATCATGAGACAAGTTAGTGTTTTTTGAATACTGTTTTATCACCATTATTATATCATTTAGTGCAAACTTTAATAAACAATAGTTGACAGATAGTGGTGCTTAATAAATCCTTCCTAGAGCTGTCTAATATACCATTTAACTTGTAGCTTTTATTAAGCATTAACACCTAACATCTATTGATTACAAAAACCTTGCATTAAGTGACATAGCAATGGTGAGAGAAAAAAATTTGCTGCTAAACAGCATTGCATAAGCATTATATAAGATGGAGTCATGTGATGTCTTTCTTGTTGGTTTTTACTTTTAAATATTTAGAAAATTGTGTAAGCAAATGATAGGGCATTGAGAAAGTATTAGAATCGCAATAGTTAAATATACTTTCCAATAAGAGAATAATGCTCAAGATTAGATGTGTGAAAGAATCTGGGAGTGATAAAAATTGTATAGATAGGATTAACAACCAAATTTAAAAAAAAAAATTCACCAGTAATTTGCAGAATGTACTTAATAATTTGTTTTATTAATTAATGTGCAAGAAACAAGTTCTTTCTCAGCCACTGGCAGAAGAAAAATCTTCAGTAACTATTAACTTGGATGGTTATCAACGTGAAATATCTTGGTAGATTTTTTTTTAAGTAGAAAGGGGAACTTAGACAATCAGAATGTTTTACAGACTCCAATGTGACCATATTAAAAAATAAAATATTTCATTGCAGGGCTGTGGGATGAGATTTGGAGCCCTGACAAAGTAATCTAAAAAGCTTAGAAAAATTCCATTTAAGATATTACCATAAAATTCTAAAAATATGATGGAAAGGTCATAATACCAATCAATATTTTTCAGCATTGAATGTAATAATAGAATTCACTATTTATAATCATAACTTTGAACTCAGACTTGCAAGCAAAACTTCAACTAATCACACTATCTCATATTACTGATGCACATGGCTGTATTTCAAATCTTAATTATAATTTTGTTAAATTGATAATGTCAAATGAATGAAGGATACAAAATTCTGTAAAAAAGTATATTATAGTAAACTCAAGCATAAAGAATATGTTATGATAAACTTAAGCATAAAAGAGTATATTATGATGAAATAGAGCATAAAAGAGTATTTTACAGCAAACTTGAGCACAAAAGAAATTTTATGATGAACTTGAGCACAAAAGAAATTTTATGATGAACTTGAGTTTAAAAGAGTATGTTATGGTGTACTTGAGTGTAAAGGAGTATGCTATGGTAAACTTGAGCATGGTTTTCAGAAGAAACAGACCTCATTTAAGTTCAAAAGATTATGCCAAAGACATTGTAAAGAAGTGTAATATTCACTGTTTTTATTGGGAAGACATTGTTGAGGATAAAATGCAATTGGGTGCTACTATAAGCAAAATAATGGGCCAGCATGTTCTATATGTGAATGTGAGTTGTGGATTAGTGTGTGGGTGTGTGTAATCATCACAAAAATCATCTAGTATACGATTTTTTTCCTTTGGTGGGGGGGGGGGGGGAGGGGGAAGACGACTTGGAACGATCTTATTTGTTTGCGAATAGTTGCCAAAAGTAAATGTTTTAAAAAAAAGCGTAGATGTTGATTAAAATAAAATGGATAATTAATTGATTGAAATATAAAGTGGTATTCGAAGTAGATGATTAAAGATGATGCCGGTCATGTAGAGAAATCACCGTTATTTAAATCTTTAGTTAGATAAATCAGATCTTTAAGTAACTCTTTTGTAAGATCACCGATGTTTATACTGTAACTGAATTAGTTGTGATAAATATAAATATTACAGATAAAAATTTTCGATGAATAAAAAATGAATAATGTATTATTGTTCCTGATTCTAATCTGTTTTTTTCTGACGCTATACAATTGTCGTTTTTATTCCATATTAGTTTAATCATGTGTAATATAAAATTCTCTTGAGTTTTTTTTTGCTTGACTTTCTTTCTCTAATGATTAAATAATAGTTTTAGAGTTAATATATTTTTAATTCGGTTATTTTTCCCCTTCTTTATTATTCTAGCTAAACTTAATATAATTGTCTCTTAACTATATTTAAATTACTGTATATCCGGGAAGGGGGGGCATTATTTAAACAAAAATTTAATTAAAAGGTTAAGAATGCAAAAACAGTTGAAAATGTTCAATATGACGTCAACTGTGACGTCACCATTGTAGGCCTATTTTTTTTAATATGATGTCATCACGACATGACACATTGATTGTGGGTGTGAAAAGGCCCTATCCCCCCTCCCCATGTTGCAGGTTTAGTACCTAAGTACTGATTTATTTTAGTTTTAGGCTTTTATACAAATAAATTTGTTTATTTGAAACTATTAGCAGCTTAGTTAATTTAAAAAGAAGATACTTGGTTGTTTAATTCTTCTACCATTATCAACTATGTAGATTTTATGAGATAGATCTTTCCATGCATTCTATCACTTGAGTTCATATAAGAGCTCATCCCTAATGTCATCTTATATATTCTTTATCAATTTTTATTCTACTTCTATTTATTATTTATAACATTATTGCTTTTTGGGGGATTCAAAAACCAAGGTTCCTGTAAAAAAAGTTTAGATAAGCAATCAGAACTGTTCACAACTTTCCTTTTAGTACTTGATACATATCCAAGTAACTAACCATATGATTATTTATTTAATGAATCTAATTTTGATCATGTCATATTGATAATTTTGATTTCAAGTCAAGTTTAACATGATTGAAAATTTGCCTCTTTTTAATTTTTGCCATCTGTGGTAAAATATAATTTTTCCAAAAGATACAGTGTGTTTAAACAACCATTACACTTACATTATAAAAATAATATTTCTATCAAAGAATCCAGATATTAGAGAGCAAATTTCCAAGTTTTTTATGAATTAGATGAATTATAACAGTATCCCGACCTTTGGTGTAAAGGATATATCAGGTACAGTTTTTTCTTCCATAATGTCAACAATAGCCATATCGGTTACTTCTGATGTTTAAACTTACGATTATCTAGTCAATAAATTAATCTTTTTTTTTTAAATATTGGACCATAGAGGATTGTATCTGTGATCTTTGATGAATCCATAAAGAAATAAATCCTAGGATTTTATATCAAATAATCTAATTACTTAAGAAATCATTGCACCATGGGCAATTTATCTGTTCAGGAATCTCATTGAGACTTATGATCATGCAAAGCACCATAACAGCAAGTCTCCATATTATTGGAGCAATATATTCAAATGGATTTCTTATATCTTTGAGTAGTCAGAAGTTTACCTGCATGTTAAGGTAATTTGTATGCTCATTGTTGATTGGTCCAGTACTATTATCACTAACTTATGAGTTATGTCAGATAATTACTACGAAATGAAGCGTTTCTGAACCCAGATAATATATTTTATTTATGAACATGATTTGTTCAAGAAATTTACCCTGGTATATTTTATGCTATGTAGTAAATTCCTTATTGGAAATATTCATCTTGTGTGATTTTATACACTTTTGAAAACAACTGCAACTATCTTATGGAAATACAAGATAAATATAATGCATTTGATATTTTCTTTATATGACTGAATTCCATCAGCTCTTTTCTTGTTCTCACTTAAATTTCTCACATCACTTTTACTCTTGCTATGTAACAGTATTAATCTTTTATAATGTTTTCTAAATTTTCACTGATCCATTAATGATCTACTGCAGGATGGAAATATCTAATCTAGTTTTTTTAGTCCATAGTTTCTCCATATTACATAGCAAACTTCCTTTTCCTATCCATCCACCTTACATGTGATCTCTTTCTGGGTCTTTTATAGTTCATTGGAATCCAGTTAAAGATTTCAACTGCCAAACTAAATCAACCCAGCTCGCTTTTCTGACTTTTAATTATTTCAATAATGTCAATAATGCCTGTTTGTTTTGTCTTATATTGATTTCAATCTCTCTTTATGCCTGTCAACATAGATCTTTTAATACTTTACTGTATAGTAAAAGTCTGAATTATTTTTATGTTAAATATTCAAATCTTAGAATTATGCATAAGCACCTATAATCACCATTTATTAATAATTTCAAACACATAGATGGTTCTAATATTGTTATTTTTGTCAAAAGCATTCCCATCTGTTTAATTATATATTTAATGTGCCATATCCCAAATTCCATCTAATTAACATTCAGTAAAAAAAAAAAATTCTTTTTAAATAGAGGTATGATAGTAGTAAAAATAATTTATGTTTGCAATTATTATCATCATCAATTTCAACCATTATCAGTTTACTTCAGAATGAAAGCCTCTTCAAGTTTAATCCATCTCACATGTGGTCTGTTTCTAAGTCTTTTAAATCCCTTTAGGCACAATTTAATACTTCAACTGATTATCTGTTAACAATTTTTCTAGTAATATATTCAGACCAGTTCTTTTTCAATCTCTTTAATTCTTTCAATGTCAGTAATATCTATTTATTCTCTCATTCATATATTTTGTTTTTAAACTCTCATATAATATATATATATATATATATTATATGAGATATATATATATATATATATATATATATATATAATCACTATATTTAAAATAATGAAGCTGAGATCCTATTCTACTTTGATAATCACACATGCAAAAGTTTTATATTCAGTTAATCCAAATATTAAAAAGGTAAGGATTGATGTACTGTAGTTGCAAAACAATCACATAAGCTATATAAAAGGCTTTAGCAAACCTATAGTCTTTAGTTGTATGTTATCTTTATCACTTATATTCAAAGTTTCCCATCAAATATTTAAAAATGTTAGTTTTTGCATAAATTAATCTATAAATAAATAAAAAATTAAATAGTTTGTTGCTTAGGAGTTTGTGTAAAAATTCATACAAAATTCAAGCACTAGAATGATAGACTTAAGTTGCAATCCATAGAAATGAGAATTCGCCATTCTGCAACTGCCCTGAATTGCACTGTGATGAATCAATATATAGTATGAAAGGTAGAAAAGCTTAGAATACAAAATAATGGAATAGTTTATTGCTCACCATCCCATGAGAAGTTTGAGCAGTCAAAGTGAATGAGCTGGAGATGTGATCCATAGGCTTGGAACTATAGATTCTATTGTTATGCTTAGATCACCAAAAAAACAATAGTTGGCTTTATTGTTCAGAAGTTCAAGCACCAGGAGTGCAAGAATTGAAATCAATCCAAAGACCTTATGATCCAGAGATGAATACAACTGCCCTAACCATGTGGGGGCAAAAATTATTAAAATGTCTTTATTACTCAAAAATTCGAGCACCACAAATGCTAATATTGGAATCAATTTGAGGACCTCACACTCTGGAGTTATTCTATTGCTACATTGAATCATGCAAGGTAAAATAACCCAATACCTTTATTGCTTGAGAGTTCAGAAGTTTGAGTGACAGAAGTGCCAGCAGTGGAAAAGATCTGAGTGTCTCCCATTCCACAATCTAATCCGCTATCATTGTGCTAAAGAACTAATTTTGTGTAATTAGCATAAACTATTTACAAACTACTTTTGCATATTTTCTATGTTTTCCCAAATAAATTTCAAACTTTCAATTCATAAATATCTATTTGTTGTTTTTGACATAGTATCAACTCTCATTAGCAACTATGTAGTTGCTCAGGCGATCATGTGCCATTTTGCATACTCAAGCGAGTTGAGGTTTTACTAAGTTAATCAGATTTTTCTCCCCATTTCACAGCCAACTATCAATACAGGAAATTTCCAATTTTGAAGTCTTTTATTGTTCATGGCCACTTAGAGCAATCTTCATTAAAATAGTCTAAATGTGAGGGGGGTGTTTAGTTGTAACCAAGGTTTCAATCTTGCAATTTATTGAACAACATTTAACACACATATATTAAATAGAATATACTTTTATTAGTAATAATAAATAGTAATTATGCTTTATATAAATAGTAATTTAAATGAAATTATTTTAAATCACATTGTTCTTTGAAAGATGTGACTTATTGTTTCATAGCTGACAATAGTGTTTGCTCATTAAAAAAAATATAATTGCTATACAGCCTTTAAAAAAATATTCTAGCAATTATTAACTGATTATTAGTGCTAAAATTATTTCTTTTATTAAAATAATTATTTTCATTCTAATTATTTTTAGAATAAATATCAATAATATATAAAAATTACAGCTGTAAAATATAAATGTTATTATTTGTCAGCTATTATTAATATTACATCACTATTTAATTAACCTAATACTATTGCATGTGCTGTGGACTTCCACAGTTTTGAATGCCCAGCACTAAATGTTTGTAAATTGCCTAACTTTTCATGATCTAGTAGCACTATTGTTTATATAGTTAAGGAATTGTATGATATTGTAGATTCTGCATGTGTATTTGCACTGGTTCCTTGCTATGTCATGTCTAGATATAGTGTCATTTGTGCTGTCAGCCATTTTCCTATGCTTCTAGAAGTTTCACAATTATGGTAAGCAGGGGGCAAGGGATTGCAATTTCAGGGCAGAGTGGGCCCATTTTAAGATGTACAAAAAATAAATGCAAACTCATTGTGGTATTCTTTTGTGAGCACGAGTTAATTAAGCTAAATATCAATCACAGACCCATTAATAACATGGTGCAAATAAATAATTTTGCTTAAATTTAACTTTATTGAATTAATTAACAATTTAGTTAGACTGATGAGTAAATGGTATGCTATGATGTGAAAGAATAGTGTGGTTATGTGACACAACTCTGTTCAGCAATATTTATAAAAGGGTTCTTAGGTGATAAAACTTAAATATATTCTGCAATATGCAATTTTTTCATAAATACTAATTTCACCCCCAAAATACTCAGTTTTTTTAAAATCAATATTCAATTTTATGAAAATAAATTTGAAAATATTAACTCCAATCATTTTGTATATATATATTTTACAAAGACCACCATATTGTTTTCCTGAAGGTTTATGATGATGGTATTTTAGTTTTATTTATATATTGGACTATTTCCATCATCTAATATTAAGTATTGAATGGTCTTTAGAAAAATTTAACTTTATTTAAATATTCCAAATACATATAACTGTTAGTAATAGCACACAGGTTAGTATATGCACAACTTTTTGAGAGGAATTATTCTCCCCTCTTCTTTAGGTGTTGCTGGCCTGACCAATGACAGTACTAGCATAGGAATCGAACTTGGACCTTTAGATTCTTGAATATTGAATTTTAAGGTAATGTTCTAATCAAACATTTAAATTCAATATTCAAAAATGTAAGGGTCCAAGTTCGATTTCCATGCTAGTATTGTCACTGTTCAGGCCAGTAAAACATGAAGAAGAGGGGAGAATAATATCTCTTGAAACATTGTGCATATACTTATGCATTTGGAATATTTAAATAAAGTTACATTTTTCTAAAGACATTCAATCCTTATATTAGATGATGGAAATAGTCCAATATTTAAATACAACCACCATATTATATGAAAAAATAGACAAATCATTCGGCAGTTTACATGAATATGCATTTGGAATATTTAAATAAAGTTACATTTTTCTAAAGACATTCAATCCTTATATTAGATGATGGAAATAGTCCAATATTTAAATACAACCACCATATTATATGAAAAAATAGACAAATCACTCGGCAGTTTACATGAATTTTACATAACTTTCTCCACCAGCTACCCTGGCAGCAAACCATGTAGATGTAACAGTCACTCAGTTTAAATACTAGTTAATAAGCTGGGCAGTTATTATATTTGTGGATTGGCAATGTTCCAAGGCAACTGACAAAGGGTGTTTTTCCTGAAGTGCAGTGTATCTTAGAGCAATTTGTCAATTTTTTCATGTTATATAGAAACCATAGTAAAAATATATATTATGCATGACGATTGGAGCTAATATCTCTTCAAATTCATTTGTTGTTTTATTTATACAGACTTTAAAATTTAGAGCTGCTTTATAACTAATGTTCCCCTCCTTCCTGCACTAACTTAATTAGACACCATTCAGTGTTTATAAATATTTTAAAATTATAAACATAAAAAATCACATGGCCTCATCTTATTTTTGCTCAATTTACAATATTTTACCATATGTTTAAAGTCAGATTACATATATAAAATTTAAAATGGAATCAAACTGAAATATACTGCTACTGCAAAAATATTCATATCCTTATCAGAATCTGCAATTATAATCCTTTATTATAGCAGGCATTACAGTTTATCTAATTTTTATGTACACTATTTTGCTACAAAAACTTTTTAAGACTTTTAAGAGAGGTAATTGTATGGTTTATTGAGTTTAATTAGAATATAGTATTTGTGCATATGTATGTGTTTAACATGCCTACATCCCCTCTATGTACAGACATATGCTTACACAAATCTTATAAAACATCATATGATTTGTGCATCTTATTTTTAATATTGTATATATTTTCAAGAGTGAAAAACACTGCTCTTGAAAGTCTATGTTAAGAGAAAGTCACATGATGTCTTGTTGGTTTTGATCATCTCCAAAAACTGGAAGATGTCTATAATTTAAAAAAAAAATGAAATCATTAAAATATATAGTTGCTGACCTGATATCAACTCCTTATAATTATATAAGCAAGTTGATTTGGGTTTGAATCTTAAGCTTTTTTGAATTTCAAACTATTAGCTTGATCGTTAAAAGAGTTAAAAGGGGCTGCTAGATACATAAGTGCATTAGTTCCAGATTTGAATACCAATACTTTATTAGTAAAGGCAAAAGTCAGAAACAGACTGTGATGTGTATATAGAATTGTTATTCAAGCTTCCAATAGAAGGCTCTGGAGCAAACTGAAAACAATTATTAAACAAATATATAGAGGATATATATAAGCAATAAAATGTAGATTAAAATTTTTTTTTTTAAATCTGAATGACTTTCCTCTAGGATAATGATATTATCTAAACAGAAGCTCATTTCTGAATGAAATATTAGATTTCATTATTTCAATCTACAAAACTTTTATACAAGTATAAATTTTGTTTAAAGGATCATATTTATATATGTCTGGTTTTCATTAGATGCAGAGATATCTCTTAGATTAACAAAATTTGTTCATATGCCAAAATAAGCATCGGACGATTTCCAAAATCAATTATTCATAATCTAGTAATGTGACATGTAGCAATTCCTTATTGTGGTCACCTGTAGCAGGTGTTACCAAGTTTCATTTTATAAATACTGTATATCCTGAAAACCATTATCATTTATTTCTATTTTTTCCATTTCTAAAAAGTTTTCTTAACTTTCCACAATATTTTATTCCTAATTTCTATCTTCTCAACTATAAAAAGAACCTATCAATTCTACTTTTTTTCATAATCTTTTCCCTATATATGTTTAATCTTAATATAAGCTGAGCATTCATTGCATATATGTGTGGAGTTGATAATCTGGACCAACTGGTGAGTGCTATTTTAGCACGAAATACATATATTGGTGATTATTTATCTTTTAAACATTTGTGTCAGCAGTATGAGATAGTGTAGATAGTTTAGGGTCATGTGAAAGTCTGAGTTCAAATCCACTATATATTATGTATTAGAGTGCAGATATGAAAAAGCCTGTACTGTACTGTAAAAATTCATATATACACGATTGCATTTTTTTTATTGATTTAGCTGCAAATAATTATATGCTACTGATAATTTTTATCGCACTCCATTCTGTTTTTAAAGTCCACACAATTTATTATAGCATACTCATTATGAGCACTTGCTTGATGATGTTTAAGCATCACATTTTATAGTATATAGTTTTCAAACCCAGCCACAATGATACTGATTTATTTTAGATGCTGAAAATGATGAGCACCAACAACTGATCTCCTTGTATTATGATGATTACTTTTTACATTACATTACCAATAACTGATTAATATGAAATAGACTGATCATTATCAGTTATCTTTATTTAACGTTCTTGCATTTTGTGCTTTTAATACAATATTTATATACCCCACAATTTTATCAACTGTTCTGCCCCAAATGATTTAGTATAGTGATAAGGCACTAGACTAGAATGCAAGACTCTCTGACTGATTCCAATTCTTGCATTCAATTTACTTATGAACTTCTGAGCAATTAAACCATTTGAATCTGTCTTACCTAGTTAAGTATAATGGTAAAGTGTAAGATTTGAGGATAAGATCCCTGCATTGATTCCAAATTCTGTCACTTCTAGTGCTCAAACTTTTTATGAATTCATGAGCAATAAAGTCATTCAATTATCTATTTTAGTTATCAAATACTCTCCATTTTTACTAATATCGATGCACTAAAATACAGGAAATATTCAACATTTTCTGTTTGGTACTTCCACAAATAGTACAACAAATTTAAATATTTTCTTTATTTCTTAGTGTTCTTTGATTCTAGGCTTTTTATTTTTGTCTTATGTAATAATTCACTTCTATTGGTATCATAATTATCTTCAGCTTCAATATTATTAATCTTATCATGATAGCATGTTATAGTTTTTTTTAGCCCCATATTTTTAATTTAACTCACTGTTGTTTTTTTTCCATCAAATATTTTCCCATTTTAATGTATATTCTATTTTATCATTAATTTTAATGTCCAAATAAGTAGATTGCACTACTCTGATGTGATGTACATTATTATTGTTATTGCTATCCACACATTACCTTGTTATTTGAAATTTATCATTAATCAATGTGGTACATAATTTACTATATATTAATACCATAATAAATTTGGTATACTTTTATTTTTAAAAGATACATTTAAAGCATCATCACTTAGTGATTTAAACATGATTCACCTGAAGTGCATATATTATTTTAAATAATATAATAAAGATGAAACCAATAATTTTGATATAGCTTATTTATTTGAACGATCAAATACATCATTCACTGATCTATGATCACATAGACCATAATTATTGAATAAGAAGTATTTGTAAGTTATTTGGCTCGATTAAGAGTTTGTGTATACTTTATAGAGTTTTAATTTCATATTCAGTTGGTATTGAGATTGCTAGATTTGTTAGTAATTCTAAGTGTTTATAAGCAGTATTGTTTGTTATAGTTGGGTAGTGGCAAAATCCCTCTCACTAACCCAAGTATATCTGGAAAAAGGATAATAGTTAATTTATTTTAATTAGTTCACGGTATAATGTTAAATTTATGGTAAGTTTTTATATTTAGAATTATTTACTATACTTTGATTTATGTTTATTTTCACAATTCTTTTACGGTCAGCATAACTTAATGTGTAAATTTCTTCTTCCTTACTTTTGAGCTTATATTTTGTTTTAATTTGATGGTAGATATTCTGGTTGGGTTAAGTTTGGAATCCATATTTTTACTTTAGTTTATCTTGCTATCCTTTGAGACAATATCAGTTTATAGTTCAGGATATCATCTTCCATCATTATCATTGTTCTCATCTGTCATCTCGATCTTTTTTTATTTTTTCATCCTTATTTCATCTTAATTCATTATCATAATTAATTAACCTTTCACTGGCTCTTATCCTATTACTATTTTAATCAGTCATTAGCTCTTAGTCTATCATTATCTTAATCCTTCAATATTCTAACAAATCTTTCTCTTCTCTTCGCTTTTAGTCTTATTTCATTTTATTATTTAAGTCTTATTTATTTTCATCATCCATTTAATTATCTACATTTCAATTTATTTACTACTTAATTTATAATTCCAATCTCATATTCATTTTATAGATCGGATTAATGATTTATTGGTTTGACAAATATTATATTTATCACATAATATTTTGTTTGGGGATTTTAAAGCTGATTTGACCAGAACTTATTATCTTCATGATTACTTTGTAATCTTCTTTAGATTTATAGTTTCATGCTAACCAGTTCAATAGTCAAAAAACAAATATCTTTGTCTGAACATCTAGCGACTAATGGTTTCTATGATTATACAAGATTAATAATGGAGATGTTTATCAAGTTACATTTATATAAGTTGATTTAAAGTTGACCTGAATGTGTAGATTTTTAGCTGATGAATTTATTGCCTAAACATTGTATCCACACATATATACAAAATTCCATAGGAGGACTAACTATAGTGCCAATCTCACCTTCATTTTAGGAAAGCCATATAATGTTATAAATACTGGAAGTGATGAATTGAGCTTTGATCCAGAAATTTTGAGCTCTCCAGCCAATCATTCTACCACTGTGCTAAAATCAAGTCAATACTAGCTTTGAGTAAGTCAGTGTGATGAGATGGTAAGCATGAACTGCTATAGCCATGAACTTTCATGCCAGAAAATAACATTGTACTGACCAAATTGTCATTTGTACATTTTACATTATTTAAATTATTTTATAAACATGCTTCATTGGTCATATTTGTATGTTAAAAGTTAACAAACTGGATTTTCTTTGTAAGGTACAGTATATTCAAGTAAAAAGGTGACTGGTTCTCTCCCAGCTTATTGCAATACCATCTCTGAAACAACATGTTATGCAGTGACTTAATTTAAATATTCACCACAAAAATTTTAAGTTGTTGATGTGTCTGGGTTATGAGTTATATGATGGTATGCTTCTGTCTTTAATGTTCTCTCCATCATAACAAAATCTTGCAAACCACTTGAAAACTTTCTTATGTCTCATAACTTCAATGCTGTACACAGTTTGAATCATTTAATATCTTGCCCAATTTAAAATAAAATTTAATGTTAGTATACTGTTTCATTATGAATTAAAATGCAAACCATACTCATATTTTGTCTCAACTTGTGATTCAATCATGTAGCATTTTAAACTATGTAACACTTGCATTGATTCAGAGATGGCGCTGCATCTTGGAGAGGGAGTGTGTCATATTTTCACTGGGATGCACTATTTATGTTATTTTTTAAATATTAAGATTATGAAAGTGGAATAGAAAATACAGATTTGAAGTTTTAATGACAGTATAGGTTAGAAAATGACAAAAGGAAAAATGTGCTTGATTAAAGATTCCTTATTTTGATAAAGAAGCCATATTTAATTTGCATCGCAATATTAAATATTGAAAATTAAATCTTAATACTAATTTATAATATTTTACTATAATCTGCCATCACAAATGGAATATTTATTAAAATTCAAACTATCATAGTATGTCTGAGTAAAAAGATTGAATAATAACTGGCAACACAATTTAGCTATTAACACCCAAAACTTTAAAATGTGAGCATTTATGGATCACGAATTATGATGTGACATGTGTTTATTATCTTAATCCATGATGGAATAATGTACTAACATTAATTAAGGGATCAAAACTGCTACTGAAATCTATCTAGCCATAAAATTATGTGAAATTAGAATGTTTCCAAGTGGTCTTCCAGATTGCATGATGGTAGGGAGAACATTGATATCTGAAGGTATGAAATGTATTTCATATCTTATCATCTAGATATATAGCTTGGAGAGGAAACATCAATTTTTCAGTGAAATATACTGTGTAGTTAAAAATTATTCTACAAATAATATGGAATGCTGTGAAATATATTTTGGCACAACAATACTATTAGCGGATTCAGAGCTAAAGATTCAGGATTAATATCAAGAGAACAACAAACCATGCTTTTCAAATATCAAAACTGTTTGCCAGAAATATAATGATTGAAAAAGAAAAATCAAAGAGGCATCATACAGTGCCCATTTAAAAAATATAATTAATAAATGAGACAATAGTATTTAAATGGAAATATATATTAACCTGATTTTTTTGAAATGATTGCCTTTACATGGTAGATAACAGTCTATAAGCTATGACTACAGAAGCTCATACTGATATTATGCTTAGAAGACTAAATTACAAAGTAGTATAGTTTTGTAGGCTAAATTACAAATTGATATAGTTTTGCTAGATATTTTTCTATCTTATATGAGTATTTTAATTAGATATAGACAACTGTACTTATTAAACATTTTCTGATGAAATGATTTCTGATGACTAGTTGTCTCTGCTTGCAGCACCATCTCTGGAATCAATGTATGCATTATGTAGTGACATAGTTTAGCTACTTATTACAAAAATTTTAAGGTACCGGAATATCTGAATTATGATTTATGACATGAAATGTGAGTGTATTTTATACCCATGTATACACTATATATCTATATTATTTCTTTGATAGTTTTAGTCAGCAAAGAACGTTGCTCACACACAAATACAATCTTAGCACAACTATGGGTATATAGAATTAACTTTCAGATTTACATACTATAGTGTCTAAAATAAGTCCATATCATGCAATGATATTAAAGCATACTTTCAGCTGGTACAATAGTCATTTTCAATCAAATATTTACTAAATATAAAAATATTGATCAGTTGAAAGTATACTATACTATTAAGTTATACTGATATTTATAAACTTAACTGGAGTTAATAAATTAAGTTATTTATTTTCTGCATAATGTATAAATACTAATGTTGTATTTTCTGTTTTTTATTTAGCATTCTTCATGGCTGTCCAAGCATTTTTCACACTCGCCTTATTTTTGAGTTGCCTGGGTTGCCTTCTCATTTTGATGTTTCTTCTGAATTGTTGTATTGATCGAGAAAGTTTCATTATTTTTCTTTTAACAGTTATAAAGTTTGCTGCAGGTAAGGGTGATTGTGAATGTTTTATGTAAGAGAATCACTTTTTTTTAAAAGGATTAATAATCTTGTTTGAGCACCATATCAGTTAGAAAGTTAAAATGCTATGATCACTGCCCTCTGCCTATTTTTTTTTAATCTTGTAATTACATAATTTAATTTAATGGTGCTGACAGTAGCACATGCATCAAAGCTTGATCAAGCATTTGCTTTGTATGTGTTCATGTAATCTCAATCAAAGAGATAAAAATCCAATATTTTTTCATGAGAGTTGGGAATATCTTTCATATTAGATTTGGCAATGTTTTAAAATCACACTAGTCAACTATGTAAACATGAAATAAGTTAAGCCATAAGTATCTCGCACTGCCATCAGTGTTCATTGATATACCTGAATTAAAGATGGCTGATGCATCTGTGAAATTCAAGCTCTCCTTGATGAAGGCCAGCATGCATAAACTATTCTGAAAATGTGGATGTACCACTACCAATTAGTGTTCATTCCTTACTCAGGCTACCAATAGATGATGACTCTTTGTTCATAAAAACATCAAATAAATGTAAGCAAAAAATATTTGAAAAATTGATATTTTTGATGCTTATATAGTTTGAGTCTATATTGGTTGTGGATTAGCCTGCTCTGCTTATGAACAAAGATTCAGATTTACTGTAGATTTTAGAAATTTATTTTAGATAGCTGAGAAATTTCCTAAATGAATTCATGATTTTTTTAGGCTGAAGTTGAATGAATTAGCCATTTAATATTGAATAGTAAATGGATTGTGCATTTTTGGCTGGAGTGTAAAAGTTTCAAGATACTTTGAATTGGTCAATAGTATTAAAATACTGGCAGTAAAATAAAACCAGATTTTAATGAGATACAACTTTTACCACTGTTAAGGGAGGCATACACACTTGTGGATATCCTGGCATGTTTTATCTTTACATAGTTGGTTATAGTGGCAGCAAGGGTCACCAAGCAATTTAGCTTGGGTTCAAAGTCTAGAATTATACATATGCATGGCAATGATTTACCCATGTAGTTATAAGCAGAAATGATTTGTGAAAATTTGATTTCATTGACATCTATCTGCCCATGGATTAAATCCATAATTAATGGTGATATAAAAGGTAAAGATTATAAAATAAACATTTATTCTCAAATTTTAATTATATAAAACAAATCACTTGAAAGTAGTAAAATAAATTGCTATAAATATAGTAAAATTACTTTCTTAATGACTTCATTGTTTTTGGGTCATTGAATTACAAATTCTTTTGATATTAGTCACAATATTAGAAAGCTGTTCCTGTAACAATGAACGCATGCAAATTACACAACCAGCATATTTCAACATGTAAAATCATGAGGCTTATATCAATTTTCATAATTTTTCATAGAACATCTATTGATTTTATGCAGAACATAGTTTGGTAAATGCCGAGCTAATACGTTTATAAAGAGAAAATGGATAGCTAGTAATAAAAATAAAATTTATATATTTATTGATCTTTTATTGTATAGTGAGATTATATTTTTTCTTGCAGCTATTTGTGCCACAATAGCGATTATTACGTTTGCGGCTCGAGGTGATGGACGTGACTGGATGCCATGGTATGAAAACAACTACTTGTCCTGGTCTTTTGGTTTGGCTGTTATTGGTACTGTGTTTGAATATGTAGCAGGTGTTCTGTTCCTGGTCAAATATTTTAAAATGCGTTGGGAAATGCCAGCTCACCCTACTCATGTATTTGGTGTCAAACCACAAGCCTCCCGAGCATAAATTTCATTATCAAACATTATCAGAAAAAACCGTCCATTAAAAAGCCATGTGATATAGCCTGTGTCAATAAAATTGGTTTTCTTTTTTCCAATAAAAATTTTATTTTTCCCAGAATTCAGGTATACCTCTTTCAAGGAATCTCAGGATACTAAACGTTTTTGTAATAAGTAAGGTTACATGCAGGATCATAAAGTTTTTGAAAATATGTAACCAGACACTACACAGTTGAAAAGTCACTATCATTGTTTAAATATATTTTTAAACACTTATTCATTAAGTATTATTTTAATATTTTTAATAATCAATTAATACAATTACTTATATTATTTTTACTAGATAATTTGCAAATATTTATAAATGAACATTTAGTAATTAACCTTTGTTATGATTGTTAAATTAAAAACAATGGTTACTCAATATTTAATTCCTAAATTTAATGATCAATAATTAATAACTAGATAGTCACTTGACCAGCAAATGGTGTCTGCTGTACAGACAAAATTCTTTTATTATAATTTGTATATAAGCTTTAGTAATATTTCATTTTAAAAGCTGTAAGAAATTTTAAGTTTATAATTTAATAAACATTTAAATGACAAATTTTTAAAAATAACAAAGAAATCAACAATTTTTAATTTTAAAAATGTAGTTTCATGTTATTTATTTCTTAAATGATTTTTTTAATGCTTTAATTACAGATCCCTCTTGATCATAATTAATTGATTCTCAAAACAAACTGCATGAAGGAAGATGAAACATTCATAAGAATAATGTTAATAGGGTTTACTGAATTAAAATATACTCAAAAAAGAATTTAACAGGAAATGAAATCTAGTAAAAGCATATACACATGTAGTCGTATGTAAATTATTTTACACTTTTTTTACTAAGTAATACAATTATGTATATGCTATTTAGCTAAGTATTGGATTATTGTTTTACAACTTGAAAACAATTGTTTAGATTATTTCAAAATATATTAATTTATTAATTATATATATACAAAATTTATAATGATAAAATTTATTTCTATGCTGCAGTTTAATCACAGTTTAAAAAAAAAAATTGGTACTTGTGTATTATTCTGTCCACCAAGTATGGCAGCCTTTTTTTTTAATTATACAGTTTCACTCTATCAGTATTTAAAATGATTTTTTTTCCAATTTTATTTTACTGAATTGTTAAATTTAAAAAAATTAATAAATCGATTATAAATTCCATTTCAATTTTATTTATATTATAGTATGTAAATGTCAATACATTCTGAACATTGTAATAGTTTGTTTACATTGTCTTTAGTTTTGTCACTACCATTTTGGCAAAATGATAAAAGTTTGGGATCTTCCTTTGACAGAATAGCATGCCATGGAGTATTTCCAAAGATATGAAATCCTGCCCTTATGAAATGTGTGTATTAATGGGTTTGATATGACACTTTGTTTCTTATATTTTTATATTAATAAGTTGACAATATAAAATAATAATAAATAAAATGAAAATTTTATAACTAATTTTTGCAGAAATTGTTCTTTTTTTAAAATAATAATCATAAAAACTGCAGTTTTTTTAAATATTTATTGTATGCTCTAAAACTGTATTATTAACAAAATGACTGCCAAACTTGGTAGACAGGATAATACACAAGTACCAAAAAATCCATTTTCAAAAATACTAATTAAATAAAAGTTGATTTCAAGATAAAATTTTAAAAAATGTTTAGAATGATGCTTTCAAAATCGATTAAAAATAAGCTAAATATATTTTTGTATATACAGTATATATATTTGATGTGAAAGGAAAAAAAAGTTTGTTATATTATGTTTTGATAAAAACAAATAACTTTATATGCTGTGACTTGTTAAATGTCAAAAAAAAAGTACACAATATTAAAAATTATTGAAGAAACAAATAATTTTGTTTATTTAAAATTAATGTATTACGTTTAATAATGAGATAATCTCATTTATAATTTTTGACTAAAATGAAGTTATATATATATATAAATAAATAAATTAATTAGTATAGCATTAAATGAACATTATTAAAAATATAAATAATTCCTCTATTTAAAATTTATATATAATGCAGTTGACAACAATCAACCATTAAGCTGTCAACAAACTCCACCTGTTATCAAGACAGCCTCCTTTAAAAGTCGTATCACCTTTATCTATGGTCTGATACGTTTATATAGACATTAACGATGGCAACTTGAGCTTTAGGGTTGATTGTTATCATTTACATTTATAAATATATTAAAACCTTGAGTAAATAGCTTTATTGTCTTACTAAATATAATACAGTACTTATTAATAGTGATAGTTACAATATATTATCTAGTAGTATAATACACTAAAATTAAACTAAATGATTCTAGCTTCTATTGTTGCTTTCACATTGATAGAAAATTGCTCTCAATTGAGTTTTGTAGCATCTTTTGTGTTGGGGATTGTAAAGCAATAATTAATTGTACTTAGCAAATTCCTATGAAATGATAAGGAATTTCTACAATTTCTGTGAAATTGTAAGGAACTATACTCTACAATTATTTCATATGCAATTGTGATTCATAAAGATATGATCAACAGAAAATTATATTTTAAAGCTTTAATATTATACATTTACAATTTATTAGTGCTTAAATGAAAATAATATTTAACAATACATTTAAAAGTGATCCATTTTAAAAACTGACCCAAAAAAAAAATAGTTTTAAAACTTTATGATAGGCATATTTAAAAACAAATTCATCTAATTAGTTATTTAATATCCACATTCTGAGATTGCTTTCTGGTTTTTGCCATCTTTATCTAGTTAGTTAATTTTTTAAAAATAAATTTTATTTTTAATTTAAATAAACAACAGTGCTAATGAATATATATAAACAAATTGAGGTGAAAGTTGTTCATGTGAAGATTGTTTGATTTCTAAGCAGACAGTTTCGAAAAATACATGTCTCCTACAGAATGATTGGTCAAATTTTTAACAGTATAGCAATCAGATAAAGGATATTACTGGAATTTGCATCACCTCAGTTTATATATATATTTTGAATAATTGTACATATTTTAAGCAGATATACATATTTTTAAAACAAAATATCCTATCTGTATTTCTTTTACATGTTTGTACTGCATCTATTTCAATTTTTTAGAGGTATGCCTGTAAATTTAATCATTTTACGTGTACATATATCTTTTGATTATTTTTAATGGTTTGTATTTGTGAAAATTTTATATATATATATATATTTCTTTTAATGGTATGTGAATATATATTTTTGTATTTAGGGAGTCTGAAGGTTAGTATGTAAGCAGCAAGTTTTTTCAGGGCTATCTAAAACATTGTAGAACTCTCAATGTTTGTGGCCCAATTTTGCAATAAAGCCAGCTCTCTTATTAACATTGAATAATCTATGGTCAATGTCAGTTTAGAAACAAGATTTTAGTTGTTATATCGCTAAACAAAAAAATACCCATGCCTAAGATAAATCTTATTGTTTAATTATTAAAATAATCAAGAATGTTTTAAAATTTTAAAAAATATGTTAACTACTTTTTTTTTTTTAATTAGAGATATTTTATTAAAATGTGAAATTACTTTTTTTTGTACAAGAAAATTTTTTATATATAAAATTCATAAAGGTTTCTATTTTCGTATTTTTCTTAAAAGTATTACATATTGTAAATAAAATTATTGAATTGTTTGAACTCATTTGTAAGAATAGATTTTTTAAAAAATAAATTTGTATTTAAATTATAACTTTTTTTTGTCACTTTATTGAAGATAGTAACAGAATGATGAATATGAAAACTAAAGATGTCAAAGTCAAAGTTCAATCTGTTACTTTTGTTTGATTGAATGCCATATAACCATAGTACCTAACAATTTTAATGCCAGAGGTGACTAAAGAGCCAGGAATTTTGGGACTGATTCCAACTTAGAATAACAAAAATTAGCTCAATCTTTCACTTCTGGTGCTTGAATGTCAAATGACTCCCTTAGTATCTAAGGATTCAATTATTTGTATTTTAGTGTTGGAACAATGTGCTAAGTGGATTAGTGGTTGAATAAAATTATTGATTTGTTTTCTGGGGGTATGCTATTTGAGCACAGAAAGTGACAGGCGAACTTCAAATCAGGATCTTTACCTTTTGACTGTCACTCTATGATTGCTAATTAAAAATATGCAGGATGGTTAGAATAAAGTCTTAAAAAGTTGTGATTCAAGAGGTAAAGTTTCTTCAATCAATTTCAGTTGAAAAGAAACATCATAATGTTCATCAATTTGATTCTCGAACACTAAAATGACATCCTGAGCAGCAAACATAGATTAATTTCTTTAGTTAAAATAAACTGTGTTAAAAAGGAGGAAAGTGATGAAACCATGAATGATGATAATAAAATGTAATTTAGTAATGGTAGAGTGTCAGATTATAAAGATAAAGGTTTATACATCAAATCTCAACCTGTCACATCTGATTGTCAAATGCTACAAGACTTCCTGTTGACTATTGTCAATATCTGTTTTTTTTTTTTGGGGGGGGGGAACTTAACTCTATCATCAATAACAAAAAAAAAATACCATACTTTTCATCACATAATATGCACTGGAACATTATGTGTAACTACAATTAAAATAATTTACATGCACTTAAAATGTTCATCCCATCACATTTTCTTTACATATATGGATAAAGACATTGAAAAAGATGATTCCCAAGATACAATTCATACTGAACCAGCACTTTCCAATTGTATCAGGTCACAATCTCTTATACATATCTTTCTCATTTATTTAATATTTATCAATACCAAAATTATTACACTTGATATATAAGTGCAATCAAATTATAATTAAATAATTTAGAGAATTTATTTTTTTGAAATCTAATTGTTAAATGCTTATAGAAACACAGATTGAAACACATTGTTTTAGTTGTGGTTAAATATTTGACTATTTTCATTTTTCATAAAAAAAATTGTCCACCCAAACATGGCTTCCAATTCTGTGAAACTAACCCATCAATGTATTTTACATCTTAGGAGAATCAAAATACATCATCTTCCATTTTGTATACAAAATTACCATTAATAATTAAATAGCAGTTATAGAATAAAGCAATAAAAATAAGAATTTTTGTTTTGACTGTCAACTAATAAAGATAGTGATTTTTAGAAAATGTAATATTTTGAATGGAAAATACATCACCATAATCATTTACAACTTTTATTTATTCACTGCAGAATAAAGATCTCCCAAATCCAACTCACATTCTTTGATCTATAGCCTCTTTTCTCTACATATCAGAAAACTTTCTTATTTCCATCCATCTCATATAATCTCTTTCTAGGCTTTTGTACAATCTCTTAGGATTCAGTTTAAGTCTTCAAATGTCTATCTATTATCATCTCTTCTAACAATATGTTCACCCCACTTCTATTTCAATCTCTTAATTCTTTTGATTATATTAGTAATACCTAATGGTATTCTCACCCACTTATTTGGTTTTCAATCCTTTGTTACTCCTAACATCTCCTTATACTTCACTGACTGTTTTGAAATCTCTGTAATACTCTTCTGTTAAGTAATTAAATCTCAGATTCATAAATAAAAACTGGTAAAATACATTTATTAAAAATCTTTCTTTTCAAACACACAGACATAATTCCTCATTAACATTAAATTACCTCTACTACAAACACTCCATTCAAGTTTAGTGCTATAATTAATACAATCCATTATGTTTCCATCTGTATTAATAATCTGACTAATAGTTATAAGTATATACTTGTGTATATACAAGAAACCAAACATGAAAATTTATATTTTTGCATTTTTATTTTGAAAGTTATTTTAATATTAAAAATCACATACCTACACAGATAACTATTATGTATGTGTCAAAACAAAATTTCAGATGATAAATGTATTGATATTTGTAGTAATTTTTCCATGTTACAATTTTTAATAATGAAATCATATTCATATTTACTTGACAACACAATGAAACTGATTGTAACTTTATAATAAAATATATACATGTCAATTATAGTCTGGTTTATATATAAATCGTGTTACATTCTACTTTTTTATATATAATAAAATTACTGGGTAAAATAATCACTCATTAAAACAAATATTTACTTAATTGACACAAAATATTTTGATGCACATTGTGTGTGTCAGTGTAACAGCAAATGCTTTTTGCCTTCAAACTGCATCCAATGCCATCTCTGAACAGTCATATAATTTAGTTACTTGTCATAAAAATTTTATGATGCTAGCATGTCTTGATTATAAGCTGTAACTTAAATTGTGATAGGGTGTTTTATGCTTTAACCCATGATGGAACAACATAGTAGCATTAATTTTTGTTTTAAGTTGGGGAAAACTGCCACCGAAATGTTTGAAATAATTCAAACTGCGCATGGTAGTGAAGTCATGAGTTGCAAGAATGTTTTCAAGTGATTTGCAAGATTTCATGATGGCAGTGAAAGAAATTAAGAAGATTTACCAAAATACAAAACATAATCTCATACCAGAGACATGCTAGCAACTTAAAAATTTTTGTGAATAGCCAAACTAATGCTACATAAGACATGAATTCAGAAATAACTCTGCAGGTAGCTTTGAGAGAAAACTAGTCACCTATTCACCAGAATAAGTGCTTTACTCTTTTCATATTTTTAATCCATTGTCAATCAGCTGCAGGATGATCTCCGAATTTAATTAAGCTTCTCTGATTTATACATCATTTGAACATACTTCCTTATTCATTCATGTGCAATTTCTTTATATATTGGATTTCTGCTACTATTTAATTTTATCAGTTTATTCACACTTGTGTTAAATGATGAACTTTCATGCAATGTAGGACATATATTTTTAAACTATTTTGATTTAAGATTTTGCTTCGAAATAAAATTTAAAAATATTCTGATTTTTTTCACTGATCATTAAGCATGGAAGTATTAGAAATGTTTTCGGGCGGATCATATCTAAGATTGAATGTGCTGTAGAATAATTGTGAGTCCATGGGGAAAGCCTGTCATCATTTTCTGAAGCCAAAACATGCTTTAATGCAGATAGATTCAATGCTATGGAGGGCTACACACTTTATTGCTTCTATGTCAAGACTGGCTTGTGTTTTGAATTAAGAATATACAGTAGATATAACTTTATAATCAGTCTGAATAAACTACAATATAGACAATAATGCTAATACTTTCTTAACATGATTTTAAATCAATGCTTTGCTAATTTCGCTTACTTAGATAATCTATCTATAGGCAGGGAACTTATTTAATATATATGTAGGTATGATTAAAAAAAATCAAATTGAAATATATCAAACTATAAGAGATTTTATTATACTTTACCATCTAGTTTCAGAGAAACATGCTAATATCGTTTTCAGAAAAGAAATATTTGACTGTATTAAAAAAAAAAAAAAGGGGGGGGGGGAGTAAAAAATGAATGTAATTTAAGTCTGAAACATGATTTTTTACATTTCAAATTAGAATTACAGTTCATTATTATTTTAAAATATATAATTTGCATGAAAATGCATTGTTTAATTTTAAAATTTCTTTCCTTATTTTTTTAATCATCCCTTTTTCTTTAAAATTATATTCTTAACCAAGTACATATACTAAAGAAATATAGTAAAGCCACAAAACATGCTGTATCAATAAACACTATTTTAATTATATGCTATCCAAAAAAATGTAAATAAACAAAAAGACATTAAAATTCATAAATTTGTATATTTTGATACTCCAGTAGTCATTTTTCCATCTTGAAGTGTCTTATGGGGTCATGTTCATTAATATATATATATATTGGTTTATACTGAAAGCACATACATTTTATTCTTTTTTTATTATCCTTTCTAAATTTAATATACAATATTTCACATAACGAAGTGTTTTCCAAGCATAATGCTAAAAGACTTGAAAATATTAAAACAAAAAAAAAAAAACGTAGTCTGCTAAAAATGAGACAATTCAATCGAAAAAAGAATATCATTAAGTATATTTAATTGTTAAAAAAGACAATTCATTATTGAAAAAATAAAGACAGTACGTAAATGAATAATTACACTACAAAAATATTTATTATTGCATAATCTCTTGTCTAATAAATGACAAATAAAAATTAATATATTTTAAGTGATTTGTGTCAAAGTTGTGAGGGCAGCACATTTGACACATCGAATAAACTACAGAAATTTGCTATATGTATATAGTGAACAATGATAAAGATATATGTAAGAAATAGTGATCTGATCCAACTAATGAGTGCTGGTTCCACATAAAATGCACATCTTGGGAATTATAGATCTTTTCTACATTTCTTTAATCATATATTTATGATTACATTCCTCTACAAGTTGTAAAAAGCTGAGAGAAACCAGTCTACCTTGCAAGAGAGTGGTGCAACTGAAAATTATACTACAGAATTATCTCTTGTCTAATGAATGACTTATAAAAAATATCTACATAGTACGTGAACTTTTTTTTAATTCTCAAGTGAACATACATTCAGTAAAATATATGAAAATTTGTTCCCTCTATTATTAATAACTTCATTATTATTTTTTAAATTTTGTTCATGCTAATCTTAATTTAAATGTACATATTATACACATAAAAAGCAATGGTTTTATATATGTGTGTGCAAGTTGAAAAATATTGTATATTTGCAGTTCAATAAGCAATATGTATTCTATTGTAATCAAAGTTTATCAACAGAATATGAGCTATTATATGAGAGGTGAACTTGGAAAAACATGTAGTGGATATGGCAACTCCAGTGCAGTTTTATTGGAGGGTATCAAATTAAATTTTAACATGGGCAATAGCCCTCTCTCCTTAAGCTACTATCTCACTTATGAACTTTTAAAATTGAATAAAAAGTGTACACCATTATTTCCATTAAACAGTTCTTTATACATACATTTTCTAATAACTTTCTCCATTACAATTTCTTAAAATGCCATTATATTAAATCTGGATCCTTTCACTTTTTGGTTCCCATGAACATGATTTAAAATGCTTAAAAATCAAACAGCCAGTTTTGTTTACTAATTTCTTTTTTCCCCCTAGATCCCCCCCATTCTATTTTCTGATGTATATATTTAAATAATTTAATATATCAATCACATTTCTTCTTTCCAAAATAGTTCATAAATATCCAATATTGAAATAAAACAAACTCCGTTTTAAAACTTGCTTTTTATATGACTATAATGATGAAAAAGAAATCCAGCATTTCGACTATTTCATATAGTCTTTTTCAAGGTACACTAAAATAATATATATAATAATAAATATCACATATTCCAAAAAAATTAAAAATTACAAAATATATTCATAAACAAAAATTTACCTTATCTCCCACTCCCCTTTCCTATTACAAACAATCACAACATAAACACAATTTATTTATTTATTTATTTTAGTGTACCTTGAAAAGGACTATATGAAATAGTCAAAATGTTGGATTTTTTTTTCATCATTATAGTCATATAAAAAGCAAGTGCTAAAAAGGAGTTTTATTTCAATAATATATATTTATATATACCAGTTGTCAGAAATAGGTCATCATAAATTAATTTTTATTTCAGACGGATCTATTATAAGCTATAAATTAACAAAAGAGAATATACAATGTTCTTGTTTATGGACAATGTCTTGAACAGAAAGTATCGGATTTAGTGCAAATCATCTGATCGAGCACTCTTTTAATCATGATGTTAGTAGATAAATCAATTATATCTAAAAGTTGTGAAAAATATTCACGATCAGAAGACTAATAATCAATTGGAAAGCTTCAACTGGTGCAGAAAGATTTGTAAAACAGCCAGCAGACATCAATGCAAAATATGATTTAGTAAGCTCAATTCTTTCACATCAGTTTGACTTCCAATGCCCCCCCCCTACAAATTATGAAAGATTTTATTTGTGAATGTAAAATAAAATATTTTATACTGAAATGTTCAAAAGTCATGAGTCAATCAAGTAAAGGTAAAAATGACAGCCAATTTAAACAATTTATAATGTTATCTATGGGAGATAACTGATTTAAGCAAGATGTGAAAAGATTAATCAAGATTGAATAAGATAGTTATATTACTGGTTGACTTTTGTCACAAAACATTCATTTTATCATTTAAATTCAGTATGATCAAGGTGTGCTTTATTATTGTTTCCTTTTTTTTTTGATGTTTTAATTGAGCATTGTCAATTGCCGACTGCTTCACAATATACAACTTTCCATTTTTCAAACCACCGAACATTACATGATCACCATTTCCAATAAGAATAGTTTTGCCTGTTTTAATAACTTTTCATTTTGTATTTCAGTCCTTCAAAATACTAAAATTATCTATTATGTATTTTTAGTTATTTACAGGTTTGTTAATAAAATGCTCCTCACTCAATGCAAGATAATATATTGCCTAAAAAAGAACTAGATATTCTATAAATTCCCAGATATCCTATTAAAATCCTAGGTAGAGAATGAGTTCAAGTTTATTTCATATTTTGCCAAAAATGCTTATGTATTTTATAGAATAACTAAATATTCTATATATTAGTTTTATGCACTGATAGTTAAGTAAATACAAGGTGTAAAAAGTGCTACTGAGGATGGCAAATGTGCCATAAGCTGGCTATAGTTATTTATTTCTATAGCAGATATACCTGGCCTATGTAAAGACTTTTTTTTAAAAATTGGTTGCTTTAACAATTTTTTTTTAAGATTTAATGTAAATTAAACAAAAGATTTTAATATTATAAAAGTAAATTTAAGAAATGTAGCCAGCCTGAAAGGCCATCATTATAATTGATTGCTTTGCTTTTCAGAATGACTTGTTTTGAATAAAATGCTCATAATCAAATTAAGTCTCTTAATTAACCGACCCAATTATTAATGGCAGAATTAACATGAACTATGTAATATCAAAGGAAACAATGCAAAACTCTCCATACAGTAGTGCCACCCTGAATAATCAATGAATGCCAGAAGGCTTGTACATAAAATCCCTATCTAATGCCTACTCATCCAATATCCCCTGACTAGTTTCTAGCTTGTGGCCATCATCAGTGAGGAGCTTTGGATCTGAGAGCCTTCTGGAATTCATTGATTACTCTGGTTGGCACAGTGTGGCACTACTGTAAGGAGAGTTTTGCTTTGTTTATAAACAATTATGTGCTAGTATAAGATAGTGATCATGTGATCCTTAATGGTTTAAAATCAAAGTACACGACTTAACAAAACTATAGTAAATGTAAATACGATACTATAGTATTTATTTATTCCCTACACTAAATATCACATTTCAAACATGAATTTATGTACTGTAATCACATTTTCTTTGTGATTTAAATACTATACCTATTCAGTTCTAGCTAAAAGTACAGTATTGATTTTTTTCCAAGTATTTTTTCCTTCAAAAAGTTTTATTCCAATACCATATTTTTTTAGAATCCAGAAATGTAACCAAGTGTCATTTTTGCAATATATTTCTTTTATTGGTTGATCTAACAAATTACTTCCTTTGCATAAAATGGCGGAATAAATAATTTTTTTCATTGAAAAATATGCCTTGTTGTGAATTTGACATGTGTCAGCTTTATGAAGAAACATACATTCATCAATCAGACAACAGAGAAAATAAGATATTGATATTTTGAATATTGTAGAATTTACTCTAGTTTTTTTGTTTAAATAAAAAATAAAATGTAACTAAATAAAACCAAGTATGCTTTCAACACATTAGCATCATAATCATTGTACCAAAGCATAAATATGACCAACATAATATCAACAATTTGTCATTAAGCCAATCTCGATTAAAGGGTCATAAATATTTACATTTGGAAAATGGATATTGGCACTGTGGCTTATATATATTGTCTTTTAATTAAAAATTACCATATGTAATTTGGTAAAGTGATAGAAAATGCTTCTATGTCAAGATCCATGAATTGCAGTCCAGTTGTCATTTGAATCTTTCCATTCTTATGGCTTTATTACTATAAAAATAATAGTTTTATAGCTACACCACACAAATACAACATAATGACAATTATTTATTAATTTAATTGTTTAAGAAGTTTGAGCTATTGGACCCATAATCCTTGAACACATAGCAAGTATTCAAAGTATTTCGAATGGAAGTTACCAAATTGGTGATGGTGTTCAGATGATTTACTGAAAATTGAAGTTAATAGTTACATCAAGTAAATTGTAGAAGAAAAAAGAATAGCTTGCAAACAATTATCTGATTCTGAAATAATACTATAAACGGCGAAAAAGCATAAAGCAAACCTTAAGCAAAAATGACACTTTTATGAAAAAAATCGTAAATGCTTTAAATAAATTATTCTTTGACAGTTATCACAATGTGGATATTTCAACTGCAAACTATTCTAATGAAAAGCTTTTTTATGGTGAAAAGATAAAAAACTAAATGGATATGAGGATAGTTTAGGATGATGTCTTTAAAACATTTTCTTAAATGTATTTTCCCCCAAAGTTTATTTTAAAAAATACTTCCACATTTCTGTATATTCATACAGTTAATCACAAAGTCTAGCCTCTGTAACTGGAATTTGAAACAAAAATAGTGATCACTCAAAATAGTTTTAAAACCAACTGATTATTCATGCAAGTAATGCAAATATGATTGAGAATGCATACATACATACATACATACATATTTTCATGGCAAATGCACACATAAATGAACACAAGTATACAATACATGTGCACACAAATATAGAAATACAATTATTATTGTAAAAGACAAATGCATAAAATATTGCAGTGAAATGCTAGGAAAATGTAAAACATGCATATATTTTCATGGTGTATATACACAAATGAACATGAGTTTACAATATGAACACATGCAAATATTAAATATAATTATTATTGTAAATGCCCTAACACATTACACATATAATAAATAATACAATGAAATGCTATTTTCAGATTCTAATATAAAAATTTCATTTGAAAATAGCTAATCTGATAAAGGGAGTGACAAGTCATTGTATTCAATGATTTGAGTCATGATTTCCCATTGGTTTACTTACTTGACTTAATTTCAGAAAAACACTTTTATCTTACATTTAAATGTAACACCAATAAAGCATCACATGACTATTTCAGTTTTTTCCTAACATGCTTTCAAGAGCAGTTAGTTCTCTTTACGCTAATCAAGAGCCACCTAATGGAAAACAAATATATGCTTAATAATAGCCAAATAATAGTTCAATCATTACTTACGGTCCTTGAACTCCAAGTCAGTCATTGTAACACAAACAAATCACTGGGAAAATATACAATTGCTGACTGGGTATCACAACTATATAAGCAATTTAACTAATCTATGGAAAATAGTACATATGCAAGTACTGAAATTGCACTCTTTTCAAACATTTGACACCCATTACTTCATCATAAAATCATATCAGTAATTCTTTTTCAAATAGCATTTAGTGCATGTGCCATGCTTGCCATATCTAATTATACTACTGGTATTACTATATTTGGTGTAACTTATGACAATAAAACTTTATTTTCTGTTATTTTTTCCTCTTTAAAAAAAATGCTTAGCAAAAGTATGTGGCTAAAGTTTTATTGCTTTTTATCTCATCTCAAAAGTCAATATGCAAAAATTTTTAAAAATTTAATCTACTCCTTTTGTAAAGGAATTTGTGAGATCAGTTGAATAATTGTAATCAAAACTTGTTTTAAAATACCTTTTATTATTTAATCAAGTATTTTAACTAATTGACTCTCTAAATCAGGGATTCTCAACCAGGAGTATTCATACCTCTAGGGAATATAGGAAGCTTGTCCAGGAGATACAACAATTAGCAAATAAATAAGTATATTATGCTATTAATATATTCCAAAAATAGTTATGTTATCAACATTTCCGGGCAATGGTACTGTCTATTAGCCACATCATTTACAAATCAGGTTCTTTTCAGACATGGATAAAGTGAGGTTGCATAGACTTTTTTTTTACTGCAGGGTCTGATAACTCAGAATGCCCAATTAAGATATCTAGTGAAATTGCCAGATTGGCACCACATCAAGGCTCGCCCTCCGTGGCATCTGCACGATATACTGCGTAATACACTCTCCAACTGCTTATTTCTTATTATAATGATTAGGGTTTATTGGATAATTTACTAAAAGCCAGGGGGTATGGGGAACAAAAAGGTTGGGAATCTCTGCTCTAAATATAGTAAATATGACTTTAATTAGAGAAAGTTCTTATCAAATGATTCAAATGAGTTGATTAACCTATCTGAAATTTAAAAATAGAATCTTATCTTTTCACAGATTAAAAAAAAAAATCCAGTGCATAATAAAAAATTTCAAATAAGTTTGAATATCAAAATTAATTAACTATTCATATCAGGTAAGTCTCACATAAACATACAAATGTTTCCAATACAAAAAAACCTATACCATATATATATACCATTTTGACTTGGCTATTTTGAAATACGAACTCTAATGTATTTATATATTAGTTCACAGAGGGCGGTAGTGGATTTCTTAATCATTTGGGATGATTTACTTGCTTATTATATATATATAAAATATTATAAAATATTATTTCAATTATAATTACAATATTGTTTTTAATTAACGGATATTTTATTTATTTTATATATATGTGTGTGTGTAGTATTCTTGTAGTGTCAATTAAACTTTAAGAAGTGCTTAAAAACATTCAGCAATGTTAGCATCAATATTAATAATGTACAGACTATTAAGTCTTCATGTCTGCAGATTTAGTCTGGGGTTTCAATCAGGGCTAGTTCTGATAGCATGTATGCAAGTGTCTTTTCTTAGAATGAAACTGCCAATATAATTTGGCATGAAATTATCCAATTTTTAAAGAGAATATCATGGATATTTTCTGAGCAAATATGTTATCAATTTTTATCAATACATTTTAAATAATCAAAATATTGATAGTAGTATTTGAATAGGTGAAAAATATCAAATATTCCATAAAGTTTTCTATATGCAAGGAATTAGCTGTCTGCTATAAATTTGAGTAATCAATAGGCAGTGAATGGTATAATGCTATAGTATTCTCATTCCTAGACCAGTTTATAGCTTTGCATTCATTTGTGGAGATTAGGGTTCAAAGCTGAAACTAATGCACTTAAACATCTGCCATTTACCATTTGCTTACTTATACTATTCATGCTAGTAGCATAAAATTCCAAAAAAATCTAAGGTTTTAAACCCAAGTTAATTCATTTTCATATATAGATCAAATTACCAGATTAAAACTTCAGAATTTTTATAAATTTCCGAAGATTCATTTGAATAGTATAAAGGAGTAAAAAATAGCTGCTAAATACATACAACCTTAGTTCCAGCTTTGAATCCTGATTTTCAAACCAGAAGTTTGAAATTGGGATATTATAGTACATCACCTGTTAACCATTGATTTCTCAAGCTTACAGTATATGAAACTAGAGTGAGTGAAGATGGAAGTAGAGTGAGTTAAGATGGAACTAGAGTGAATGAAGAGAACTGTTCTAGGAAGCATATGAATTAGCATATAAGAAAGTTATATAAAATTGTTTAGCAGCTAAAAGCTCTGCCTTCGTTCATTTCTTTTTAAGAAGTTGAATTCTGTTAATAATGATATTAATTTTGGTTCTAATTGAATCAGCTGTGTAGCTGACAAAACCCTTTAAAGATTTTATTTTATAAAAAATATCTTCTATGAGAGATGGAATAAAAGTGTAATTAAATTCTTAGATAAAGTGGATATTTTGCTTGTTAGATGTCTATTAGACAAATTATAGATAGTTTTTAAATTATTATTTAGTTCCAATAAAAGACAAAAAAAAAAAAGAGATGGGCAATTAATTGATGACTATGTGGAGACAGATGTATTATTTTATAGAGCGTGTTTCATTTATGTAACATTTTGTTCCTGTTTTATAATTATATTTTTTTAAAAAGAGGGCACTTTTACTTCCAACACAACAGGAGTGAGAAACCCCTGGCCCATGGGTCAACCCAGGCCCTTGAACATTTTCAAAATTGTATATAAAATGGCCCTGTATAAAAGTTTTATTTACATGTAAATATTGAATTGAGAGTTAAGCATTAATTTTTATTAAGCGCATGGTTGACACATAGTTAAGTAAAGTAAAATATATATATTGTCCTACAACTTTTTCTCTCTCCAACCTTTATAATAATTCTAGTTCATTCTATTTAGAGATGCAATATTCTAACAAATTATTTATATTATGTGGTCTATCTGACTATGAACTTAATCTATGATGCTGAGAGCTTTGACAAATGTATACTGGTAAAAATAAAACCCAAATTTTACTTCATTTTATTATTATTTTGCCTTTTTTTATTACAATAGATACACTGAGTAAAATAAGAAAATTGGCATAGAAAATCATGCTTTAAAAAAAAAAAAAATTAAACCAACACATAATTTTTTTATAGAAATAAATAAAATTAATGTGCCTGATATATCTGCAAAGTATTTCAATTAATAAAAAACATAATATTAAGAGGCACCATTCATCAAAACATATTGGTTACAATAAAATTATCAGAAAATAAATATTAAAATATGTTTCATAAAAAGTACAAACAAGTTAGAAAATTCTGTGAAAGCAAGTTACATTATTTCAAAACAAAAAAACAAACAGCAAATTTGAAAATATTTTCTGAAAAGGAAAGTATAAAAGACTGCATCCAAGCTGCTGTAAAATTAATCTTCCCAGAACATGAAAAGAAATTTGAGAATATAAATTTGTCATGAAGAATAATTACAAGTGAAATTGGACCAATTGTCATTATGTGTGGAACAGTCATTAAATAATAATGACATTTTTAATTCACACACAAAAAAATTGGCCCTCATTTAAAAAGGGAAAGTTGAAATTGGTCTGCCAGTTGAAAAGGTTACCCATTTCTAATGATTAGGGGTAAACTAATTAAATTTTTGATCAAATATAGCAGGTTAATTTTTAAGTTGATACTTTCATACAGCACATGAATGATATTTTAAATATTCAAATTGCCCCTGGCAGGAAAAAGGTTCCCTACCTGTGCAATAAAATTGTTACTAAATAAAATTATTTCTAAGCTTTCATAATAGATTCAGCATAGTAACTGAACAAGTGGAGAGTAAATGATATTAAACACCAATAATGGAGAGAATTAATTAATTTTATGATTGCAAAGCTGCATCAGATAAATATAGGCTTAACAAATTATTATTTGGAAAAGTTTTAGCACTTTTATAGTGTTATACCAATGGATTTTTCAAAGCTTTCCTCAGATGGAGTTATGTATAATATGATTTATTGAAAAACATTTAATATTTATATGGCAGAAATAAAAAAAACCAATAGCATGCAGATAACTAACACTCCAAATCAGCTCTGGATTTCATCTTTTAGAAAAGAATAGTTAGAAGCACCTTTTCCAAACAATAATATATGGTGAATTGGTAAAGATGGTGTTATACCCTACATGACTTAGAGCGATGATAGAGCGGTGGATTCTAAAACTTCAATTGCAACTTACTATGTGTAAATATTCATCAGAATTCTGAAATAACAAACCATTCAATTATTCTGTTCTATATAATTTACTACAATGGTAAAATAAAGAAGTCTGGAATTCAAAATCCATAAATAGTGGCCCCAATTTTATTGCTTCTCATGCTTAATCCTCTTAAAAACTCCCGAGTCATCAACTATCTAACATTGATTACTGGTTAAAAACCTCTGTTAGTGAGATTTAAAAACACAAAATCCATTAAGGTTTAGAACAGAAGTAGAGATTCAAAAGCTAATCACTTCTAATTTGATTCATTATTGAAAACAATAAAACTTCTCAGTTTGATGACTTGAAAGAATCACTGTGATTTACTAATTGGATACTCAGACATGACTTCCTGAAGAACTATCCATACAAAAGGCACAACTATGCTTTCAATGATATACTAACCTCTCTGCACAGTTTTATAGTACAGATCATATACATCTAATGATCAGTTTCATAGACATCACATCTTTTGCAGATTTCATATGCTTCTAAGAATAACTTTTGTTCACTCTATAGCTATTTACAGTAGATTAAATAATCTTATGACAATCAAATAGTATAGCACTATAATACCACCAATCCCAGATGGATTTTTGAATTTTTCCACATCAGTGAGGACTAGGATTTAAAATATAAAGTGAAATAATTTTCATTTGGTGGATAGCAAATTGTAAGAAATATAAAATTTGACCTAAATAAAATTCTATAGGAGCAATGATGATGATAATAATAACAATTAAAACATCAGTAGTAGCAATCCATTAGCATAAAAATATAAACATCTTTATATTTTAAAAATTAAAATTTGAGGGTTTTAATAGAAAAATGTGCAATAAATGGTACATCTTTTTAACAAATTTTTGCCATGTGAAATGACTTGCACATGCCAAACATAATTATCATCTTTTTTATATGCATTGAACACTAATGATATCTACCTTCAGTCACAACCAATTATATAAGAGTTGATTTGTGAAGATTAAGCTACTCCCATCTAAAAAAGCAACAACATAAAAAATAGAAATTATATATTGGACTATTCCATTATCTAATATTAATTGTGAAATGTCCTTAGAAAAAAAATTCAAATTTTATTTAAGCTTTTTGAATACCTCCAACTAATAATAATACTATATAGGCAAACATATAACTCAACATGTCAAATGATAATATTTTCTCTCTTCTTCAAGTGCTGCTGGCCTGACTTGTGGCAGTACTAGCATGGGAATCAAATATGGACCTTTAGATTAAGGAATATTGAATTTAGGGTGATGCCCTATTCAACTAGGCTATTAAGTTAAATGCAGTTGGTTAAAATGTCACCTTTAATCTAATATTCATGAAACTAAAGATCCCAATTAGATTCCATGCCATTACTATCACAGATCAGATCAACAATACCTGAAGAAGAGAGAATACTACAACTCAAAATATTGTGTTATATATTAATCTGTATGTTATTACTAACAGATGAATGCATTTGGAAAGTTTAAATAAAGTTTGAATTTTTCTAAAGACATTTAGAAAAACAGGCAAAAACTCACTATATGTATTGCCACACTGCAAGCTAGAGTAATCACTGGATGCCAGAAGGCATGCCTAATAGGATATTGGTGGCTATGGTTATTAAAGACCAAAGACACCAAAATGTATGGGTATTGAACTGAGTTCAGACCTATATGACTATATAAGCTGATGGGCTTGGATTGAAAATATTAAGGTATTTTCAATTTAAGACTCATAGTTTTGTAGTTAAGTAGAGATAAAAGGTGGCTGCTGGAGGGTTGCATTAAATCCTAATATCTAGGTGCAGTGTTCTCAGATCCAAGACTCCTTACTGATGAAGGCCACAAGACAAAAACACGTCTGGAGACATTGGATGAGTAGGCACTAAATGGGGATTTTATGCACAAGCCTTCTGGCATCCATTGATTACTCTAGCTTGCAGTGTGGCAATATGTATAGTGAGTTTTTTCCTGTTTTAATAACAATTATAAGCAAGCATAAAAAATGGTGACCATGTGATGTTTAAAGCTATTTAGAAATTCTAGATGATTGAAATAGACAATGTAATTACTATTAATATCCCACTATCACCAACTTTCAGATAAACAATATTCAGAAACTGTTTGCAAGATTTTGTTGATATTTCCAATTAGTGTCAGTTGCCTAAAATTATACAGATCATTCATAATTTGAATCCTTAATATTATTATTACTATCACAACTATTCACTTAAAAAATATCCATACTCCAGTCTAATTTGAACTCCAAAAAGAACTATGGTAGTAGCAAAGATATTTGATAACAACAAAAAGCCAGGAAAAGAACAAAAGAGAGTTTGATCAGCTTAAAGCAGAATTTTCATTTCAAACATAAATAACCAAGTTAGAGTGAATTTATTTTAGTCATATTATGAGACAATCTAAAATATTCAAAGAGTGTGTAATGTTCTGAAAGACTGATGAAAAAAATGAAGAGAATAACCAGCAGTATTTGGGATAGCTGTAACCCTTCACCATAATAATTATTGGTCTTCAAGCAGTCTGATAGATGGTAGAAAAATGCTATTTGTATAATATTCAAGAATAATTTCATGTGACCAAATGCCCTACATAGAATAGCACACTGGCCGGATTTAAAAATCAAAAGTTTTTATACCAATTCTCAGCCAAATTAACGTAACTATTATGTATTGTTAAAAGTGCACAATATTTTAATAATAAAAATTATTGTACATGGTCGACATATCTTGATTCTGCAACCACCCAATTGTACTTAAAAAGTACATAATTTTGTTTAATTTAATATGGAAGATATAACTAGATTATTATCCGTATACCTGAATATATATATTCACCTACGTATAGTTAAATATACTCCAAATACAATCAACTTTTTCATTTATTTCAAAAATCATTAAATCCAATGTCCTATAAATAAATTGCATAGCAACTCTACGATCCTAGCGCAATCTCACGAGAACATCCCAATATCTTATTCTCAGACAACTAACTATCCCGTGTCTTTGCATAAACTTTTCTAAATTAAAAACCTACGTAAATTATTTGTAAAAAAAAAAAAAACAACCCAGAAAATAAAAATGTTAGATCAAATTAGCTTTTCTAATATAAATAAAACTTTATCTTAAATCAACAACAGAACAAACAATTAGATAAAGATCACCAAATGTATTCTTCAGATTGAACTAATTGGGATTGAAAAAAAAAAGCGACAACATCAATAACAAAACAATCGAATTTATTTAGGATGAATTAACTTTTAAGTGTACTAAATAAAACAATTGTAGTAATTAAAAACATTTACTACTCATGTTCTACCTACTCACCCCTACCTAAAACAACCAAATAGGCAAGTCCAGGTAAGAAAAGACTGGTTGGCAGCGTCAGATTAATAACGAGAAAGCAAAGCAACTAACGCCAAAAAAAGTAAGGCAAAATGGCGGACCGTTTTCAAAATGAAAAAGTTTCTTCAATACTACTTATCGGATCCTTTTTAGCTTTTGTGTCAGGAACATTGTTACTTATTTGTTTTGCTAGTCCAAATTGGTTGGAATCCAGGTACATTGCGTACAGCGATTTCAAAAAGTTGGGACTTTGGGAAGTTTGCTTCTACAAATACAGGCATCCTACCTACCAATATGAACACGCTTTTACGGGATGTCACTGGATTTATGAAAGTGAATACAGGATAATTTGGGAATTTTTAAATCCACGTAAGTTTACCATCTTATAGATATATATAATCTTACGCACCAAATTAGTATATTTCTTTTAGTAAATCAACAATACGGAATTCCGTCATAAACAGGTGGGGCTTTTTAACGAAATTTTTTTGGAGTGGGGAAGGTAATAGATGTTTATACTGTAATGTCTATTAATTAAAAAAATAAAAACATCTCATCGAATATTTTTAAATTTAGCTTTCTTAATTTTGGCTTGATTGATGCTTTTTTTAAAATTTTAACTAATCAACGTAATTTTTCTTTGCTTAGGTAAGTTAATAAATTGAAAGCTTTGTATTACCTATCCTAAAATAGTTAAGTATTTAATAAATTAGGAGATAATTATTGTGTTTATTATTAAGAAGTATATTTTTAATGTGACAACACATTTAAGTTGTAACTATCACTGTTTTTTTAAATTAATGGTTTTTTTCTCCCAGGTAAAATATTTCTTAAATTTTAAACCATTCTTTTTCTATTGCAAAAAAATTTTCTGTATTGTATTATGTAAACATTTGAACTGAAAATTAATTTTATTTAAAAGCTAAATTATGTGTTGAATATCGATTGTATACGAATTTATTATTTTAAAGTTTAAAAAGCTGTAATTATAATGATCCATAATAATAAATAAAATGCGTATTCATACATAAGTTAAGAATAATTTCAATCCTATTTAAATGTGATTTTTAAAATAAATTGCACGTGACTGGAAAATACATATTTTCATCGTATCCGAAACGAAAGAAAATATGAAAAGTTCAAATTAACGATGTCTTTGTATAGGATCTATAATTATTTATTCCCAAGATACAGCACTCCTGCCATCTATAGGATTCTCACTTGTATGTTCTAGAGTTCATTTCAAAGTAATTCTGTATTAAGCCAAACCTAAGGATATTACGAAAATACCAAAATTCTTTTAATGTTATCTCTCGGCAATAAATTATTATTTTTTAAAAACAATTACATATCAAGCGATACACAAATGTATATAATATATTTGAAATGGCTGTTAACTACTACAATAATATTTTTAGGCAGACATGAACCATCAGTTGTTAATAAGGCCAAGATGAGATACCAACTTATCATAAAGAATTTTATATATATTAAATCTAAAGTGCAAATAGCTATGGCTCATATGTAGTCAGATCATTCACCTATCCAAACTACATATCCAATATCCAGTTAAATCTTGCCAACCTTTATCAACGATATTTTCATTATCTATTTGTATGTAATTTAACCTTGATAATGAATGGTGAGATTTGGTTGAATATTGTAATCATAGTTTGTATTTTTATATTTCCATCAGCTAATATAAGTATTGGATGTCTTTAGAAAAATTTAACTTTATTTAAATATTCCAAAACATTCAACTGTTAGTAATAGCACACAGGTTAGTATATACACAACGTTTTAGAGGTATTATTCTCCTCTGAAGAGAGTTAGGCTATTGTTCTCCTCTGAAGAGGGGAAAATAATACCTCTTGAAATGTGCATATACTAATATGTGTCTATTACTAACAGTTGAATGTATTTGGAATATTTAAATAAAGTTAAATTTTTCTAAAAACATTCAATACTTATATTAGATGATGAAAATAGTCCAATATATAAATACAATTAAAATACCATCATCACAAACTTTCAGGAAAACACTAATCATGGTTTGGTATATAAGTGATTTGATTATATTAATTTATATGTGGAAGATAAAATCACATTCCATATGAACCAGATTAAATCTGATCAAAATAAATTTCAAAACATTTTCAGATCCCAATTAGGCATAATTTTTTTTTTTAAAAGATAACTGATTCATAGCTTATCCAGCATATTTTTCAATATGTACCATCATTATATTTGTTAATAATTAAAGGCAATAAACTGGGCAAAGCACTGAACTTTGAGACTAACTATCAAGAATATCAAATATCCCAAAGGTTTGAATCTATTCTAGTCGACTAATAATAAAAAAAAATCAGAATTCTGAAAGTATTGGATAAAATCTATTTTGTCTAGAGAAAAAGCCTTTAAAAACTAATCATGAGATTAGTTTCAAAACTTATTTTCTTTACACTGCCTAATACTTACACACATTTTAATATTTTTCTTTTCGATGACTATTACTTAATAGGTATATTATTATTTTTTTTTTGAGACAATATTTAAAAGTTATTATGAACAAATCTTTAAACAATTTTATTATTATGTTTATGTATTTGTTAATTAATTATAATAATTGTGTGAAGATGGGGTTCAATAGTTCATGTAAACAGTTTGGAGCTCCTGGGGATAAATTTATTCAAGTTAAATGATCTTCCTTTGATAAGAATACATCCCGGTTATAATATTTTTGTATATTTGTTTGATTTATGTAGAAATAGATTAGAATAATTGTAAATATTATAGTTGGTGAAATAAATTTTGTTTTTATTCATATTGTTTTTAAATCTAATTGTCTGTTCTGCCACTCATTCCAAACCTAGTTAAAAATAGTTTGCCACACTCCCTGAGAAAAGAGCATATTTATATGAGCAGTTGTGGATATTACACCATTCTTATGATGATAATACCAAGGAGGCATTTTTTTTTTCAGCTGTGAAAGTGTTACTTAGGAATAATTACCCTTTCAAAATGTTTTTGAATATAAGAGCTTGTTGCTTTATCCTATGAATATCACAGTGATGTAAGATGGTCAGGAAATATAACCGATAAGCAATCTGACCATCATCCAGGTTGATATGATATAATTCAGAAAATAAGATATGATATACAAATAGTGGATATATTTATAACATAGTGACATAAAACTTGGTATATGTATTGCACTGCAAAATGTTGGCTTGGGATATTTACTTGGGAAATTTGGTACATTAGCTAGAAAGTAAAATAAGAAAAGATACCATTCAAACCATACCAACTCATAACTGCTGTGGAAGATGGATGTCTTCTCCTTCACTGTTCCAATATAGGGAACTGTTGGTAATAGCTTTGCTTAGCAGTGGGCTATTTAAAATCTGTTCTTCCTTTTTACCTAATATATGTAATCTTATAATTAAATATTAGTAAATTCAATAATCAAAAATTTTGGAAAGTACAAAAAATATAATCGTCACTTAGGAGCGCTTTCGTTTATCCTCGTAGTCTTTGTCAACTAATATTTTGAAAGGTTAACCTCCCATAATTCCATGATCTTAACATTTGCTGCCTGCCTATTGATTAAGTCCTGCTTGTATTTATTTATATATTAGCATAGCTTCCTTTATTTTCCTTTTATTGTTATTTCTTTCAGTTTACAATATTTTCACATTATTATAATTGAAATTAAAACCATATATACATGATTTATTATGGTCTTAAAAAATAGAAGCTAATCAAGAGTACCAATGTCGCATAAAATGGCAGGTTTGAAGTCCTTCTTATTCAGAAATGATAATTTTTGTAAATATTCATTGGATAAAGGCAAAAATATTCAAACATATTCTAATGAATTGTTAAATGTTGGCTATAATTACAATCATATTTATTATATTATTTAAAATTTTAATATGAAATATAAATATAAAAAAAATATTAATAATAAGATTGATTCTTCTACTAATTAAAAAATTTTGTTATCAATACCATATATTTCGAATCAATAAGCAAATTTCATAAGGAAAATGTATAAAGGTATATGTGACATTGTATTTTATGCACCTCCTACATTAAATAAATTAATAAATAACTCTAAAGATAAAACCTCATTTATAAATAAAAATTGCATCATTTATAAATGGATATGTAGATATGGTAGCGGATATATCCGAGATGTACATGGGAGAAAAGAACTAAAGAGCACTTGCTATTATTAAAAAGGGTTCAAAATATGAAACAAAATTGCAAAGGTAATAATAATTTCCATTTTTTATGACCATAATAAATCAGGTATATATGGTTTTAATTTCAATTATAATAATGTGAAAATATTGCAAACTGAAAGAAATAACAATAAAAGGAAAATAAAGGAAGCTATGCTAATATATAAATACAAGCAAGACTTAATCAACAGGAAGGCAGCAAACGTTAAGTTCATGGAATTATTGGAAGGTTAACCTTTCAAAGTATTAGTTGACAAAGACTATGAAGATAGTCGAAAGCGCTCCTAAGTGCCGATTATATTTTTTGTACTTTTCAAAATTTTTGATTACTATATTTACTAATATTTAATTATATGATTATGTATATTGCTTCAAAGAAATACAGACATCGATTTATAATATTATATATATATATATGTTAAAAGGAGGTTGTCTTGACAACAGTTTGAAATTGTTGAATGTTATTGATATTGGGATTGTCTAAGTGTTGATTGGTTTTTAATGATATATATATAGTTGGATCAGATTATGCAGTGCTAATAATAAGTGATAATTGGAATGATAAACTTCAATTACTAATGGTATTAATGCATTTTCTAGTACCAGAATAATCCATATTGTAAAAGAAAAATGAATTTGCTTTCATCTGCGGCTTACGATCATATATGGATAATAGATTAGACAATAATATTTATTAGGGCGAATGAGAAATCAGCAGAGATGTCCACATAGCCTTATTCAAATAGGATTTATAATCTAACTTACAAAGGCAGAGTTCTTATTCAATTAAGGGCATAAATATCGATGCTTTAATGTTCATCCTAATAAATATCATTATCTATTTTCCGTAGAAAATCATGAACAGCAGATGAAAGTGGATTGTTTTTTCATCTACAGTATGCATTAATTTGACACTAGATGGCATTACTTTTAATATAAAAGAATATATATGTAAATGGAAAAATATGGGTGATTTATTTTGTAAATTATGTAAGGAAGGAATTGAAAATATTAGGCATTTGTTAATTGAATGTAAATGTTTGAAAACAGAAAGGGTACATATAATGAAGTTGTGGAAAAATAAATATGAAAAGAGTGATTATACAGAAAGTGAATTATTGGTTTTTATGCTGGGTTTGGGAAAAGATAAGGGGGATTTAGATATAAAGGTTATAGAGTTGACAAATATTATGTTGTGGAAATGGGATAGAGCAGATTATGGGTAAATTTAGAGTGGAGAATGTAAAATAAAGTGGCTAACAGGTTTATCTGGGCATAATTGCTGAGATATTCTTGACTTCGTTTAAGAAGCCATAATACATCACATCACATATAAAGGCCATGGAGTTATCAAATATTACGTTATGGAAATGGATGGACCAGGATATTGGAAAACTTAGGGCAAGGAATGGAAAGGGAAAGTGAAGTGGGTATTAGGCTTCTCTGGGCATAGTTGCTGAGAGATTCATGATTCCATATAAGGAGAAGTCACAGTGCATCATATCACATCACTTGGAAGTTCATCTTCAGCACTTATTATATATATATGATGTATATTCAATTACCAACCAATTGGAGGATTATCCAGATTGACTGTGAACTGACTGTCAAATGAAAAAAAAGTTTGAAGCTTGATTAGTATGTTAGAAATGTTCATATTTTGTCTGGAAATAAATGCTTTAAAATGTATTTAATGCAATAATTAATAAAATATGACATAGTGAACAATATTAGTATATATCTCATCAAGTGTCATTTTAGAAACGTATCTTATTAAGTCAGGTTCAGATCAAAAAAGAAGTTTGCTTAGAGTCTTAAAAGAAATCTGTTTTTATATCGTAATTCTTTGATTGTTTGAAAAGATTCTTATGTAAGCATTGAAGAAAAGGGATCAAGATTTGAAGATTTATCCTAAGTAGTGAAACTCTATTTTACATAATATAATGATGAAGATATTAGATAGTTTTTTTTATAGCATCTCCTTTAGAATAGAATAAAAAAAGATTTATTTTTGTGAATATTTATTAGAAATAACTATTGTAACTTTGGATTCTTATAATATTTCTTTAATATCAATGAAGTTGATGTATCGATAAAGTATTCTTGTTTTGTAAAATGGCTACATTCTTTTATAAAGCTATAAATTTTAATAGTGATTAGATCGATCTTACTCTTAGCTTGATAGTAAAAGATGATATTCATAGTAAACATATAGTATTCAGTGGGCCTTAGGTGACAGTAAATCTAGATGAAGATCGCTACTGCCATGGAAAGAAGCGCATTAATAATCATATGAAAGTTATTTTACTATATACTATCTTTCTAGAAAAAATCAAAAGTATTTTAGTTTATAACATTAAAATATATACAATTCTTATCACAAAAATTGTCTTAGATAAAAAAAATTAGTGTTTGCACACATAAGAAGTATAAATATTTAAGTAAAATATGCAGATCATCAAAGTCAGGAATGAGTGATGGGTGAGCTGCATCAGATATAATAGCAAACAGGATTCAAGATATCCAGTTAGTGAGCAATGCAATAGATGTTTCAATATTGTTTCACCAGTTTTTAAAAAGTATATAATTAGAACAGCCTATGGGCAACCATTGTAAAGATGGAATACATTTCAGAAAAGGCAAGTAGGTCTGCATAGAACTGATTAATGTATATTATTAAATTGTAGTACAGTAAAAACTTGATTGGTATACAATTCAAAAAGTTTTTTCATCAAATTGTGCCAAAAATTACTGTGAGTTAGCAATATACTATTGTTACATATACTGATTTAAAACACACATCTAAAATATTCTATTAAAATATAATTCTATGATTAGTTGCAAACACTCAAACAGCCGAATGAGCATGTAGGAACATCTGACTCCAGAATCCATAATTTTATCATTCTATAATAGAAGTAAAGTACAATGCTTGATTGGTTTAATAAAATTAGAATATAAAAAGTGAAAACATTTTTTAAAACAATGTGAATGTATGCACAAATGTGATATGAGTTTTTATATTTAGATACATTCTTATTACCAATCATTCAAAAAAAGAGTAATACTACTGGAACTCAGGAAAAAAAAACATACTCAAAAATATTTAGGAATATGTAATATTTTCTTTACTTAGGTTATACATTTATAAACTTTAGAAGTACATTTTGATGATCCTATTTCTTAAATTAGGAGCTGTGATATCCTTTGTTATTGGGAGGACCATATAAAAAAAAATACATACAGTATTTTAATAATGCTAATAAAATTACTATTCATGTTTTTTTAGTATGGTAGTAATTGTTGACTATTTTCAAGATATATATATATATATATATATATATATATATATATATATATATATATATATAATAAATGGTCTACAGCTAATCCAGTTCACCATTCCTTATTCATTGGTAATTGAGTATTCAGTTATTATTAGCTGGAAGTTAGAGGTACACAGGTAATCTGGTTAGCCCAGATAGAAAATATAACATAATTGTAATACATATCTTTGCCTCAGAGAGGTGGTTTCTTACCCTATGATTGCTGAGTTTCACCATCTGAATGGACTATCATGAGAATCAAAATCTGAATATCTTAAAAAAAAAGAGGCTGATATGGACCATATAATAACCAGAAGTCCAAAAAATTTGTTAAAAGCAATCACAGAAAAAATGCCTTGGAATGTATAATAAATATATAAGGTGAGTATAAATTGTTTTTATATGTATTCTCACTGGAGTTGTATCAATCAGCATATTCTTTATATTACGATAGCTTTAAAAAGTAAATAAATTGTATTTAGTCAAAGTTCATGCATCATTTATGCATCTAAAGTGACAAATAATGTTTCGACTCAAAAACCTCTAAACTTCGAGACTTGTCACTTACCAATATGCTGCTAAATTTCATAGTATATAATAATTTTGAATAATATGAAATTCGATTAATAGAAGATATTTATTCATACTATTTGAGACTTACTTGTATATGGAAATATGAGTTCTAGTAGCATTAGTTGCAAGCAGAATAGTGGAGCTCAGATTGGTCAGAGTATTTGTCATCAGACACTTTGCAAAATATTACACCAATCAACAAATCCACAATGACTCATTGAATGAAAAATTAGCAGGAATAAATATCAGCTCCCATTGACTTTTGCAAGAGATCCCATTGAGTGAATGTTTTATCCAACCCAAAACTTATAATGAAGTAAGTGTGCTGTGTGAAATGCATATCCCAAGAGTCACAATTTCATCAAGGTATCAGAAATGATTGAAATTCACATTTGCAATGTGGTCACACTTTATCTATACCAGATATTTATATATGCATGCCATCACTTAAGATTAACATGTGGTCAATTCTGATGGAAGTAACTGGCATGATGATAAGTTGATATGCGGTTAAAATTTTTAAAGTCACTTTGTTGTTTGCTGAATGGCAACACATTTACCCATCTTCTTAATATTTATACAAGATTCAAATGCTCTGAAATGCTGTTGTGGAATTTATTCGACCAGATAAAAACTAAATGATCGTACTACCTCAAGATGGCATTAGAAAATCTTTTTTTATTTTATGTATGAAAGACATACATCATGGCAGATACATAATGTACTGATTGCTATAACATGATTCTGTCTCTACATTCATTAAACTAAAATATTTCTTTGAAAATAAAACTTATTATCTATATGCTATCCTGTAGAGTCAATAAATTGTGTTTTATCTGCTTCATTTTTTCCAAATGGGTTCTTTGTTGATCAACATAGCCATTTATCTGAAGAAACAAATATGCTTTGGATCAAAACTTAAGGGGGTAAAAGCCTGAAATCAGGGCACGGCCACTTGGGGCCTTGTTTAGTGTCAAAACACATAAAAATGCCGTTTCGGCGGCCGCGGCCTTACAGGCTAATACAACATTTACGTATTGTATTAACCCATTGAGCTAGGCCACTTTACATGACATTGCACAAAAATATTACGGCCTGTTTTGTGCTTCGAAGCTATTTGCGCGTATTCGTTCTATTCATAGCTGATTACCGTATCGCTTGAGGATGTTTAAATTTCAAGGCGGTATGACTTTTTCAAATCTCCGTAATAGAGTAATGTCATTTCGATTTAAAAAATGTTGTTAATTATTAAGAATTGTCATATGGTCCCCACCCTTCTCGAAAAAAAGGTTAATATGTAAAAAATTGGCAAAGTGTATGTTCGAACACGCTTCGACAAAGTTCACGCGCTAAGTCACGTTTCAGCGTGGGGGAAATATTCGAGACCACTAAAAGGTCTGAGACGAATGTGCAATTTTGAAACTTTTCTTCAGATAAATTTCCGAGTACAGAAAGTGTGTGAGATTGTGGTTTTTTTTTTTTTGTCAGGCACACGTAATGTCCACTTTTTATTACAGCAATAAAATCGAATAAATAATTGTAAAAAGTCCAAAGTTTGTGTCCTTTTTTGTTGTTTTTTATTTCATTAGAAATTGACAAGTATTTGGATTCAATTTTTTGCAGCGGGGTTAAAATAAATGACAACTTTGGTGTTAAGAATAACAAATTACGAAATACCCCCCCCCCCCAAGCAGTTTATTGTAGAAGACTAAAAAAAAAAAAACATAATTCGAACAAAATAGAAATCAAAGTAAAAAGTGAGAAAAAGTTGTTTAAAAAAAAGAAAAAAAGTTAAATTCTTGACTTTTTGGTTTACAATTCTTTTTCCGAGTGTGTGGGTGTTTGAAAACAATTTTTTAATAGGCAAAAACACAAAAGTAAATTTTGATTTAATATTAAGAAAAACAATTATGTCAACCAAAAAGAAATCAAAATTTGAAACAAGTCCCAAAGTTTGATTCTCTTTTTTCAGTGCTGTTAAAATAATTGACTATTTTTGTTGCCTTTTTGTTAATAATAACGGTACGAATTATCCCCCCCTCCCCCGCTCAAAAAGCTGTTTCTTGTAGTAGCCAAAAAAAAAAAAAAAAGGCTAATTCAAACATAATCTAAATCAAAGTGAAAACAAGTTGTGTTTAAAAAAAAAGTAAAATTAATAATAATAAGAAAAACCATTTAGTCAAGCCAAAAAAAAATAAAAGAAAGGTAGAATTAAGTTCTAAATAAGTCGCAAATAATTGTATTCTATTTTTTTGGTGGTGGGATTCAAACAAATTTTTTTGACGTCGTGAAACGGTCCGAAGTTTTCAAATGATAAAAAGAAAAAAATACAATTAGCAAAATTTGTTGAAAAAATATCAGGTTCCAAAAAACCCACAAAAAGTAACAAAAATGAATATCAAAATTTGTTTAATAATAAAGAAATCATGTTCTAAATGAAATAAAAATTATTCGTTTAGTCAATATTAGAAAAAAAAACACCTTATTGTATAAAAAAAGAAAAAGTTGCGGCAGCCCGGTAACGTTATATTTCATTGATTTTGTCTAGCATCAACGCTCCAAGCGGCTTTACCCGGATTTCAGGATTTTACCATATAAGGGTTTTGAAACTTTCAAGTCATTGATGTGAATATTTTAATATGAGCAAAGTGACTTCTGGATGCAATAGGTCCTTTAATTGGAAGGTTTTGTTATCTAGGGTTCATTCTTAAGTCAATATTTATCTGATTGGTTAGAACTGAATGTAGAGGTCACTGTTATCAAATGCCAGGAAGTTTGATAAATTTTTGCAATTATCTGTAAATATTTATACTTACTGATTACCTTTTTAAAACTATAATTCTTGTTGTAAATTTAGAATATCTTTTTCAAGGATTGGTGATCAAGAATTATTAATTGATTATAATGTCCTTGGGTTTTTGGAGTCAGAAAACTTTCATTTCTAGAAGACTATTCAATATAAAGAGACACATAAATAGTTTAGAATTTTATTTTTTGAACTTATTTTCAATTTTTGTTTTTTTTCAGCATGGTTTATGACTGTCCAAGCTATGATGTCATTAGCCTTTCTTCTTTCAATGACCTGTCTCATCATTGTCAGTGTTATCCTTATGAATTTCTTCAAAAGCCTTCATACCACCTTTTTACTTTCTATAGCAATCATGCTATTTCTTACAAGTAAGTTTACTTTTTATTATGATGTTTCTTTGTATGCACTTTTATTTAATTTACTCTAGGTTTTTTTCCCACCTGTCTATAAAATCTTGTAACTCAATTTTCACCCATTTTCCAGTCTAGTACATGCTCTAATGACTACATTTTTTTAGAGTTTGCAAGCAATTTTACCATTTAAAAAAGTCAATGAAACATTTAAATTTCTCATTTTGCATGGGATTCAATAGTTTTTATAATACTGCCATCTAGCGGTATTAAATAGTATCTACACTTAAATCTTTCCTAATATCTGGAACTATATAAAGCTAACAAGTAGAATATACATATGTAAATTGAAAGAAAAGCTTTTATTCACATAAACTAAAAAATGCACTAAGAAGTAAAAAATAAATTTTCTTCAGTTTTTGCAGAATAAAAATGTGAACGATCATGTTTAGAAATTGCATTAATGTCAATCTATTCATCATATCACTTGCAATCTAATGCCTATTTTCTTGTGTTAATGCCAATCTATTTGTCAGAATACCCCCCCCCCATTTTTTGTTTGTGAAAACTGTAGAAAATTTATTTTTTTAGTGCATTTACGTGAATAAAAGTTTCTTTAATTTAATTTTTTAATGCTTTTATTTAACTTAGGAACTGTTTATTTAGAATAAATTTTATAAATATTCTGGTGTTTATATAGCACTATTATGTATGTAATATTATAAAGAAGGAACAAACCTTTGGTTATGCGCTTTATAAATCTATGTAAATTCACCCATGAGCATCAGTTTGAAAAGCATAAGTGTATGCTTATGCTTAGAGCTTATCTATATATAAGGCAACCTTTCCTTGCCCTGCTGAAATCAGGGCTTCAGTCTATTGTGTGCCTGAATTATAAATTACTAATTGGATTGTACAAACCTATTTGTTCTATAGAAGAAGAGAGATAGAATCTCATTTTTAGCTAGACATTTAACATACTTTTATCGATTAATTTCCTTCAAATTTATAGGTTAGAAATTGATAACAATGTAATGTGACAATGAAATATTTCAGGACAATCCAGTCGTTTATATAATCTAAGGCTATTGGTAGACCAAATTTCAAAACATTGATAAGTTTTCAGTGATAAAAAAATGAAAGAATTGTAATTTAAAAAAAAAATGTTTACACTAAAAAGTATTTATGATATATCTGAATAGAAATAAAAACAAATCTTAATATCTCTTGATTGTTTTTTTAAAAAAATGTATGAAATTTTAATTTCCGTTGATGTTAAAAATTTATTTCTTTTAAAAAACTATTTCTGTCATAAACAAAATAATATTGGAATTGATTTTTAATATATGAGAATTTCCTTTCAATATTAAATAGACTGCGACATTGTTTTTATTCTTTGTTTTAATTAAAATTGGAATAATTACGAAAAAAATTGCAATACTAAAAAATTAAAAATAATATATTTAATTTTTTTTTTATTAGAATAAATGCTTTTATATACTGAGCATTAAAAAACTAAAAATATTTTTTTTTTTTTTTTCAAAACTATAATTGAAACTTTTATATTTAACTTGAAATAGAAGCATGGATGACCCACTTTTATTTCAAATTGAATCTAAAAATCCCAATTGTGGTTGCAAAAAAAACAATTATTTTTGGCTTTTTAGTGCACAGTAGATAAAAGTATTTATTATAATATATATATATTACTTTTAACAGTAATAAAAGCATTTTTCAATATTTTATTTTTCTCTCTGCCAAACGTAATTCATTTTATTACTCAGAATCATCTTCGGTAGCAGCCATTCGTAACTAAATATGTTCATTCTGACTAAAAAAAAAAATGAAGATAGAAAACAAAAAGTAAAAAATTAGAAGAAAAAGAAAGAAAGAAAAAAAACCAAGTTTAAAAAGATCAAAATCAAGCAGAAAAAAGAAAAAGAAGTCAGAAATGCCGTACATAGAAACACAATCCCATTATCATGACTAATGAAGAGAGTGATATTAATCTAAGTGATTGAAGATATTATGATAAAAGAAAATAATACAGAGATAATGAGAGAATTTCATCATTTTTATAGATGAGAAAAATTGAAGAATTAATTGTTCAGTTCATGTGACTTTTGAGCTCCAAAAATAACCAATATCAATTCAAACTTGTAATAGATGGAGCTAGAGTAAAAAGAAGAGAAATGATCAGTTAGGCTTTTTAATTGAATGGTTGATTGTTCACAGACATGTGATACTTAAGCTCCACAAGTAATCATTGACAGTTCACGCTTACAATAGACAGAATGACAAATTGAGCAATCAACTAATTAAACTTAGGATTTTGTTTTTAAATTTTACATAGCTGAGTATTGGTCCAAAAAACCGTTAATTTTTGTGCTTACTATTCTATCAGTGTGCTACATAGCACAGGACAAAAATTGAATAGGTAATTCTTTAAGATGTCACATGACATCTAAATATCAAAAGAACAGGGATTTAATCCAGGAATCTAGTTTTATTAATGCATTTGGAATTCATTCTGTTAAACTTATTGACAAGCAGCTCTCTATCATTCATATACTCCAGTATCCTCTCATAATCTGCAGGTATATAAGTAATGGCTCAAGTGTTAAAAAAAGATGTTGCTAGAAAATGATAATGCTTAAAGTATAACTATGAAGACAAGACCACAATTTTACTCCATAAAAATTAAATTCAAGTTAAATTAAATTCTTAGTGATTGATTAAAACAGTACTTAACTGCAGCTTATTTAAAGCTTATATACTGAAATATGGTATTTTGATTCTGGATTACTCTAATGAAAAATTTAGAATGGGTATCTTTTTTTGAAACATATATCTGATTTCTTAATTACAGGAGAAATGCTTTAATATGGGAAAGATAGATGATTTTGTTTTTATCTGAACATACTGAGGAATTTATCTTAATCTGACTTTTTTGTGATACTTATATATAGCTTGGAGAAGTTATCTAATAAGGCTGCTGTGGATTTGTGGAAATGCTTTCTAGTGAGAGTTGTATCACTATAATCTGAAAAAATAAGATCAAAGCGGGGGGGGGGGGATTAAATAGTCTTAAAAACATCACACAATCTAAATTTGCTAGTTATAGATAAAAAATCAAAGCACTTTGATTGCAATATACTTTCATATGCAGCGGCAAACACGGTAACGGTCTTAGAATGCTTGGAGAGGATTGTTATTAGCATTATCTAGAATCGCAGTTTTGGCTTTTAAGGTATTATTTCAATGCCATATGTTTGCTTTCCTCTGACAGTTTTTCCATGGTATTTCTAGTATCTCTTCTTATTAGCAACTAAGATTACAACGTCATCAGCACATCTTATATTATTCGTATGTCTCTCATCTATATCTATTCTGTCATCCCATCCTTCAAGACCATTACTCATGGTAATCCACTTTAGGCAATAAAAAGAACGGTGGAAAGTATACATCCCTAACACTTGACTGCATCTTAAATTCTGTTGATAAAATTTCACCGGCTTTGTTTTTTGTAGAGTCATAGATTTGGGCTTAGTTGTACTTAATGCAAAGATATCACCAAAGTCCAAGGGTATATCCCACAGCTTTTTCCATTTTGTTTGCTTTCTTATGGTCCACAGAATACACATATACATTTTAACATTATATTCCCCAAATTTTCTAATCATCTAATGCACCTTTAATAAACCATTTTATTGTGCCTCTTCTAGGATAAATCCTGATTTTTCTCATCAGATATTTCTGGAAGAATGAATGTCTTTAAACACTAATTAATTGTATCATTATTTTATTTACCTATAAAATTAAGGTTACTATTCTGTAGTTGTTACTATCAATTGGTTTGCCATTCTTATAAAGCAGGATAAAGACTGAGTGACACCGTTCTTTTGGTCTCTACTCTAGTTTTCCAGATCCTCTGACATAATTGATGGATGATTTCATTTCCACCAGACCCCATATCTTTTATGATTTTAGCTGTCATTCTATTCACATCTGACAAATGCTCATCTTCTTTCTATCATGAGAATTGTATTGCTTCACTAGAATCATTTTCTGAAGTTCTAATTAGGCAAATTTGTTTGAGTGGTTTGAAAATCTTTAATTATTTTGTAAAATCCTCTTTTTATTTAATGCCAATGTTATAATATTTGAAACCAGAATCACAATGATGCAATTAGTCAGATAGAAAGAAAATTCCTAATAATTTATTTTATAGTATTTATGAAATGTCCATATTTCTAATGATCAATCTATTGTTATACAGATTATCATATCTAATATATAAGCTGATTACATTAGAAAATTGGGATTAAAATATACATAAATGTTATCACATTTCAAACAAATGAATAAAGACACTAGAGGAATTAAAAATAACTTCCAAGTGACATTTTGCTGAATTAGCATGATCAATTGGTCCAAGCTATCATATGTCATTTAGATATACATATCATCATTAATTATTTATCTATTGTAAATTTAATGGTTGTGAATTAAGTCATGATAAAAATCTGATAATTAATGATGATGATGTTTGGGAGGTGTAAATATTTTTCTGAAACCGTTATTTGTTTGAAGCATGATTGTGCTAAATAGAATTTTTCAAATATATATAAATCACACATATAGAGAAAAAAGGCTTGTGTTAAAATAATGTCATGTGTATGTGTAGCTTGCGAGAAGAGAAATGGCAACTTTTACTTCAATTTATCTGGGCTAATAATATATTATCTCTAGCATAATAAATAATTATTAATTTATTAGCATATTTATCTAAGAAGGAAGTAAACTCATTAAGAAGTGAGAAAAGTTTAATGCTTGTAAATCAAATCATATATATAAAAAAATGTTTCAGAGTTTGACTGACAATCAGATAATTTATAAGTCATCCATGTTGAATCTTGACTCTGTAACATCACTGACCTCTAATAAAAGATATATTTTTCTAGAGAGTGAGAACCATCTTTAAAAATGTTCATCACCCTGGAACTTCAACTAGTAATAATACACAAAATAATACAAATTCTATTCTGGAGATGAATAACACTTATATCATTAGCAGGCTCTTGTAAATGAGTATAAACTAAATGTTCTAAGCCAGGAACAGGCAAACCTTTGTAACCTTGAATCACAAGGATTTCCTGTAAGATCTGTAGTGGACCACATATAAAAATATGTGATAAACATAAGATATGATAGAAGAAAGTATTGCAATCCTTCTGGAAATTGATTTCTTACTTTTAAACTAATTTCCACAAATGTCTGGCATATATATGAATGAGTGGGGGTATGTTCATATGTGATAAATTTTCTTTCCACAGTGAAACAAAATTTTGTGAGGAAATGTTAATGCCCAATCTTTACAGTTTAACTTAGATACCTATTGTTTGACAACCATATCTGTTCATGGGGACTTCCAATTGATAAAAAATGTTCAGATTCAAAATCTAAGATATTTTTGTCTGAAACAAACATAAAATTCATTATTTTTGTAATATATTAAATAATTGTCAGAATTTAGAACTCACAATAACTTGATGGGTATACATTTTGTGAATAACTTTATTTGACATAAATTACATAGGATTGCAAACCTAATGATTTGTTTGAAGCATTTTTCAATACAGTGTTTCGCTTTCAGGATATAATGATGGCTATCGTAACAAAAATTTTTGCAATAAGTTATTAAATGTATATTTTGTGAAAAATGTTATTGTTTAGAATTAAATGTTAAGCCTTTTTTTATTTGAAGTTTGTTTCTGTGAAAGTCATTCATTAAGATATATAAAGCTGTGCACCCAAGTTGTGAATGTATGGCCTCTCCCTACCACCACCATTATCACAAATATGGTTTGCTTGTTTATATAATGTAAAATTTTTTTAAAAAAAATCTTATACTGATGATTAGGCCATGCACATCCTTATTGCAGGCCATAGTTTAGTCACCCTACAATGATACAAAAACAGCCATGAAAACAAAAAGAAAAATTGGAATCTGGCTTGAAACTGGAAAAGAATTCAGAAGAGAGATTCTATCTCACAAAACTTATTCTTCTCATAGTAAAGTGTGAAGGAATGTTAGAGTGCATGAAAAAAAAAATGAATAATTTTAAAAAATCTTGATGTTTTATAAATTTCATTATATGTTATTATTTTTTGATGTTAATTTCTCAAGATCACAAAAGACACAGTAATTTCTGAGGAGCAAAATAAAGAAGGATCATTTTTTGAATTCAAATAATTTCATTATCAAAACTGTTGTAACATTCCGGCATAACAAACCAAGTACATAAATTTCAGAGGGAATTCTCTGAATGGTGAAAAGAATTGCACCACAGTCTTATTGGCCAAGTGCTATCATTTAGGTTTGTGATAATATCACAATCATTTAGCTTTAAGATATACAAATGACAATAGTAATCATTGAAAAAAAACCCAACAACAATATTTCAAAAATCATTAGAAAAATGCTAAATGAGGCAGCAAAACAATATTCATTATTCATAAACATGGCCAAAATAAAGACAGTGGTGTTTGAAAAAGAAATCGATACAAAGAAATGTTATAAAATTTTTATAGTGCTTGAGAGGAGTAGAAATCACTAACAGTAACATCCAATAGTATGAAAAGGGAGATCTAGGTACTCCTGTAAATTCACATTTACAAAGTCATCAGAAACAGATCAGTTGTGAAATTTCTTCCTGAAACTAAACATTACAAAAATTATCAAGGAAAGTGGTACTATCTTCACAAATTGTCTCTCAATGATTAGATAATAAATAGTATGTAAAATGTGATTCAGCCTTTTTTCTTTTAATGAATCCATTTACTATTGTAATGCAAATCTCTGTGACAAAAGGGAAAGTACGGAAAGACTTTTGGGACATTTCATAGTAAGATGAAATGGTGCATTTCTAACAAAAGAAGTGTTTATAAATGTACTTTGTGGGTGTTTACTATATAAAGTACAGAGTTCACAGGGTATAAGGTTCAGCTTATCTTCCAGCCATGATTATTATCCAGGAATCACATGATTAAACCATTAAACATCACATGACGACCATTCTTTATGCTTACACAAGCTGTTTACACAAAGGCAAAACTCTCCATTCAGTATCACCACTCATATTCTTAGATCCAAGGCTTCTCACTGATGAAAGCCTCAAGCTAGAAGCTAGTCTGGGGATATTGGATGAGTAGGCACTAGACAGAGATTTTATGCACAAACCTTCCTGCATCCTGAGTGGTGCTACTGTAAGGAGAGTTTTGCCTCTGTCAATCACATGATTTGGGTGGGTGAAGCAAGCTTAGAGTTTTAATCTTGCTTACTTGTCGTATACCTAACTCAGTTCGTCATCCAGTATTATCGGTAAATGGATATCTAACTGTATTATCTACAGAGTGATAGTCCCAAACTAATATGGGTTGATCAGATGATTGTCAGTGTGCGGATTATAAAAAGACAATTGTAATTTGATTTCACACTTTTATGGGTACTAAGGCTGACAGCTTATAGTTACATTTTACACAGGAAGTTCCATTATTAATTTTGAGTCACTTATTATTTTATATATATATTGTGTGTGTGTATACATATACATTTCATGTGTTATATGGCATAATGATTAGTGTAAATGGTGGTGATAATGGCAACCTGAAAGTCCTACTATCATGCCCATGATTTGAATAAATTTTGCAAATTTTTTCAAGTCATACATAAACATGTGTAGGATTTTATTCTTGCAAAGTTATCACACAGTCAACCCATTTGGCCACTTGGTATTGTCGGTAAAAGAGTATTTAGCTATTATTTACAGCAAAGCAGAATTCTCATGTTAAGCTGGGTTGGTTAAATGAGTGTTGATGTGCTGACTAAAAAAACTAAGATATAATTATAATATGATTCCTTTACCACGTTAAAGAGATCATATTTCTACAAGCACAAAAAGTCTGGTTTACTGTTCATTACCTTTTAATCAATAAGTTTCATTTTTAGGTTTTGGTCAATTATCATTATTATTTAATTAATTATTATTTATTTTGTAAATGTTAATGAATTTTTTGTTTTATTTCAGCTGTATTTATATTTATTGCTGTTTGTATATTCGGGGACCGAGCAAATGGCAGAGAATGGATGCCTAATTCTCAGTTTAATTTTTTCTCCTGGTCTTATATTTTGGCTGTTATATGTTTCTTTTTACATTTCGTCACAGCGGCTTTTTTTACACTGGAGTGGCGGAGTCAAATGGCCTTGGAACGTCGGCGACCAGATATGTATAACTTAAAACCACGATATTAAAAAAAAATTGATGCACTTGAAGTATATGTTGTGATAACATAAACCGTCCATTTATAAAATATATATATAAAAAGATAAAAAATAATGATATACTGAAAGTTAATTTGTTTGAAATAAGTATTTTTCATTCAAAGTGTTTTTTTTTTTTTTAAGGTATTTTTTTAAAAAAAATATGTTTAACTTTTTAATCAAATGCGTGTTTATATATGTATGGGGTGACTTCATACATAGGTGTTTGTATATACAGTTTTTAATTAAAGCCTAAAAATATTCCAATAGTATACGAATACTATTCCATAAAGTTTTATAATTAATGCGAAACAAGTAGGAAAAAAACCTCATTTCATAATTATATTAAACGACATACACATGTATTTCTTTTTAATTCACTATATATATATTATAAAATAAATTTGCAATTCGTGGAAGGTTAAACACAACAGTTTTATTCAATCGATGAAACCTAGTTTAAAAAAATTGAAGATGAAAAAAAAACAATTTTATTATCAACGTTTATTTTTTTGCTAATGAAATTGCTAATTGATATATATAGAACGGTACCAAGTTTCTTGGTTTCCCAGCAAGCATCTTTCTTTTCCTCTATCACCAAATGCGAGTATCTAATTGGTTCCCAAATATGGTAAATAATCATACACACCTTCTAATGGCAAAAATTCAAAATGGTTGAAATAAATTGTAACATCAATATAATTTATTAATATCACTCCATTGGCACCCTAGGCATTTAGTTGCTCATCTAGTTTATCACTATGGCTCTCTATATAAATATACACACAGTAAAAATTATTAATGAATTTTTGTATTATAGGTTGAATATTATTAAGTTTTTTTTTATTTGATTTACAAAAATTTAAGATTAAGCATTGGATATCAGCAGTCTTATTGTATAAGTGGTCTATTATATGGCTTTTCGTAAAATATTTTTCTTTCAGATGCACATTTGCTATTAAAAATTGTGCACCGCATGAAAATATTGTGTAACAAATGAAAATAAGCATTACAATATGTTATAAGAGCTGTTCATATAGCATGAGCCCCTCCCCCATTTAGAACTGAGGATTATTTTGACTCTATCCCGATTTACATAAGTCAGGTTTGAGTAAGTAGAGGTCTACTCATATTCTATTGTTTTGGTGCTATTAAAACTATTTTGCAGTAAAAAGTATCTTCACATATAAATATATTTAGCATTAAAAGCAGCAAGGCAATTAACCAAATTTTGACAAAAGGTAGTGATAATTATTTTGGTGCTTATGCATTTTAGCTCAGCAGTAGAGCTAAAGGTGTTTGAATCTATTCTCAGCTGAGAATAGTATTAAAAAAAATCAAACAAAATTCATCTCATTCAATTGAATGAAATTGTTGTGTTCTACCCATTATTTATGTGTACAAATGTCATATGACCTTCTGAAACTTTTAATTATACATATATATCTTTTTTTTACTAATTCATTTTAAAGTATATATATTGTTTTAGATTTACACTTTTTATAATTATTACAAGAGTAAGTATTAGTTTTTACTAAGAACTTTACAGGAATTATTTTAATAATAATATAATGGAACATGTAAATAATTTTAAATCTTATTAAATATGAAATGCTAAGAATATGAATCTATTCATGGTACAGACAAATCCAAAGTCATTATTAAGGTAATTCGCAAGCTAGATTCCCAAAAGAATCATTTAAATGAACTTGTGAATAATGCCCATCTTTTATTCTATCAATGCCAATCTCTTCTGTCAAATCTTTTATTTGACAGAATAGATTGACATTGGTATACCAAAAGATGAGTTTGTTTAAATGATTTTTTAGAAATCTGATTTGTGAATTATAATAGTAATGTATTCGGACTTGTTTGTTCACAAATAGATTTAAAATATGTGTACATATATTTTAACAGCACTAAAATTGCCCCTATTTCTTCTGCAATTGATGCTTAAAACTCTTTGACTTCCAATGCACCATCTTGAATTTAAATAAAAATTATAACAAATATAATTTATAACATATCTTCCATTTGAATGAATAAATTTTAAAATATGTGCATTGTTAGAAAGAGCAAATATGAAAGAATGTAATGAAGCTGATAAAATAGTCATTAACTAAATAAAAAATTAAGAAAAAAAAAAATTTAATACTTTAAAAAATGTTTATTTCTACATTGGTTCACAAATTCTAAATTTTGAAAGTTAAATGTTAAAATGACAGTTTTATAAACAGCTTCATCACATATAACATGTCTTATCTGAGATAATTATAAACTTCAGAAATGATAAAAAATAATCGATTGGTACCTTTCATTTTTACTTGCAGACTCAGATCTTGTCATTCCATTCAGGATATCTGTTAGAAGTAAAATTTGGTTTTAGTGGGGACAAAAAAATTAACAGTAAGAACAGTGCCTGATATATTATGCAAAGAAAACTTTAGTAAATTATAATGTATAAAAAATATAATTTATTATTGTATTATTTAATAATGGGGGGAGGGGTGTCTACGACTTAATATATCTATTCTTTTAAAGTAAAAAGTGTATTCAAAAAAATAAATATCAAACACACAAAAAATAAAATGAATAAAAACAAAATAAATGTATTACAAGCACTGATTACAATTACATATATGTGTGGGAGCTTGAAAGTCTGTATGAAACTACATTTGTCTCACCTAAAACTGAAAAAATCAAGAGATTACAAAATTGCAACAAATGAGTACAATGCTACTATAATCATACAATAAATGAACAATCATATAAATAAAATCATCGTATATCTTACCTATTGCAAAAACAAATAGAAACATGATTCTGAATCCGGATACGTTCCATGGTGTATTGTGACTGTGTGGATGTAGGAGGATTTAGAGAGGCACTTTAGCTGTACCACTTTTATTATGGTAAACAGCAAAATGGTCTCTTTCTACATAAGGGAATAGATCCACATTCCACACAGCCAAAATAAGTTGAATGTTGTGCTTTGCTTCTCCAGCATACGACATGCCTTCTTTTGCCTAGTATATTACCACAGCACAGATCAGAAATGGTATGGTTTCTGATAGAAATCAGATGTTGTACTACTAAAGGTTTCAGTTTCCTGGATGAGAAGTTACCTATAAGGCTATTCTAAATCACAGATGTAAAATTAGCCTCATTTGCTTTTGGGCCATGTGTAGAGTATATAGAATGTAGGAATTAGTAATAGCTGTATCAAAACAATGCCAGAATAAGCACATAGGCCATTGCCTTGACTTTCTATCCCAGCCATACACAGTTCACTTCTAGTTTGCTAAATCAACCCCACCATGAAGCAGTTGTAATTTTTAATTGCTGTTGAACATGGATTTGAATGTTTTGTACCATCTTTATATGTTTAGATGGTGAATAAGCATTAGTGAACATGATAATTGACTTCTTATCCATCCAAAATAGAAACTCAAGACCACTGTTTGTATCAATTACAGAATGGAAGTCTCCTCTCTTCATCTGTTTATAATTTTGAGTTTTTTCATGTATGCTATCTGGAATACCCTTCCTATCAACTCTCAGTGTGCTACAACAAGAGATTTTACTTGCAGACAGCTCTTGTGCTAATTGTATACTAGTAAAATATCTGTCACAAAAAATAATGATTATGTTTAGCAAGTTGTGGCAAAACCACTGACCGCACTGCTCGGGATCCCACATTTAGGCCAGCATCTGGAGTTGCACTTTTGCCTGTATACAATTCCATATGGTACACATCCATTATGGCTATCTGCACAGACCCACCGTTTGAAGCTGCACTTTTTTGGTTTTGAGGCGGTGTTACGACCCTTAAATTTAGTAATGGCTTCATCATCTGCTACTTCTTGGTGCACCTGATATGCAGCTTTGAAATTAATATTACAGTGATCTATAATTGGCCTGATTTTATAAATCCTATCATGCTCTTTACTAGTAATTGGTGGCATGTTTTTGTTATTGAAGTGCAAATTGCCTAAAATTTCCATAAATCAATTTCAGGTCATAACTTTAGCAAGTCTTGAGTGATGCAATAATTCATTTATAAACCAAATGAATTCAAATCTTGTCATACATGATGCCAAAAATGCATTCAACTCATTGGATAACAGATTACCCCACTTTGGAACTGCTTTCCATTCTTCAACATATTTATTGGTCTCAACACATATAATTGCATAATTTTTTATCAAATAGTAAATAAAAAAAATCAATAATTGAATACTCATGGGTGATGGTAAAATTTAATTCTGGAGACTTGGTAAATGTTCCGATTGGCACGTGTGACTCATAAACATTATCCAGAATCGAAACCGAGTCAAATCATGATGAAGGCCCAGACATAAGCTCGGTTGCCATCCTAACACTCCTTACTGATGACTTCACAAAGCTTTTTTTCCTTTTTTTAAACATTGTAGCTTCTCCATCATCTGAAATATCAAAAAGATTTTCATCTGATGAGTTGCTAGAAGAAGCCTCAGAATTACAAACATCATCAATAGGGAGTTCATCCAAATCTGACTCAGAATCTGAAGTAAAATATATGGTGAGAGAAGTCATTATGAAGGCAATTTTTTCCAATGTCTAAATCTAAAAAAAATAGAAAATTTTTTTTTAAAAGATACATTTTACAAAAAAAAATAATAAAAAATCTAAATTTTATTATAGAGAAAAAATACATCTTTTTTCAGAAAACAAGATTGCGAAAAGAACGCTGTGAGACCTGTAAGTATAGCAATTACCTATTCCGTGCAAACTTAGTTGAAAGACAACTTCTGGTGAGAGGTAGGACAAAGGGTTTTGGAAGTGAAAGTGTACTATTTTGTCGGCAATTAGATGGGTTTTTAAAAATTGATTCAACACAGTAGTATTCCAACATCCATGAAGTTACCAATATTGATTCCGTAATCCATGGTTTGAAAAAAATATTAAACAAAAAAATTAGAAAATCATAAATTTGAATTTTATAAATTTTGCACATGCTGCATATACAATCTGCTTCTTCAATTAACTTTCAGTCAGTTATTTTTTTCGTTTTGGTAACACAGTCATATGGCTGCTATTGAAATAAAAGTATTATTTTATAGATATTGTATCTCTCTTATGAAATACTAAATAAAAATTTTATTTAGAGTGGAACCAAAGCACAATGTTAACAATGATAGAAAAATCATAAAAGTGCTTTATTTACGTAATAAAATGAATTTAATTGATTTACTTGTGAATGTGGAATGTACATTCTCTCTCATGTAGATTTGAATACAGTATATATGTGACTACATTCTCTTTCTATCTATTATGATATTTTTCATAATTATATTCTGCTTTTATATTAAATACTTTTGATGGTGTCTTAATCTTTTAATAGGGGAGGGGGGTTCAATCAAATAACGCTGTTAAATAAAAAACATTTTTTTTTACTAAGTGCATTTGAAAATAGATATTCAGCCCTAATTTTTAAGAATATATGTTTAAAAAATATATTTACTTAATATTTCTATAAATGTTTATATCAAAATTAAAATAAAAAGTAAATAAAACTGTTTTAAAACAAAAAAATAAATAAATAAATAAAAAGATTTGAATTTTTGACTTTTTTAAAATCTATAACATAATAAATAAATTAAAATTTCTTTTATCTGAAATTTATATTAAAAACTTTAAAAAAATTTAAATAAAATAATTATTAATTATTTAGTGTATTTATTAATAATTTTATCTCCATTTCATTGTTTATTTGTAGTAACTTCGCATACTTATGTTAGTATGCCTGGTGAAGTGTGTTATTCTTTTATCAATTTTTTGTTTTTAGCCCAGTGTACTAATCATAGCTGTATTATTTTGTTTAGTTTACAGCTTTTATAGTATGTTATAATTATTTAGTAATATCGTACAATATTTAAGGTCAACGAAAAGGTTAACAAATGTGTCAGGTGAATTATATATATACTATACGCATAAATGTATAAAATAATGAAATATAATATACAGTGCTCAAATATCGGTTTATTATAATATTTTAGTTATATTTAATTATTTATATTTCATTAATTACTTTGTTAATACAATTAATTAAATATTTATAAATAAAATTTAAATTATTATGATAACTAACTAACTAAAAAAAAATAAAGATGTTTACAAACTTTTGTTTTATCACAAGCATTAAATATAGATACTATTTAATTAATATTTAAAGCCTTATTTGTAATTATATATTGAACTACAATATTTTCATCATTTAGTTTAATTAAATATTTTTTAGGAAAATTCAAACTTTATTTATATTTTTCCAAATATGTTTACCTATTTGTAACCCCACAACAGATTAGTATAGAATACTTCAAATTACTAACAGCTAAGTGTATTTGGAAAGTGTGAATAAAGTTTGAATTTTTAAAAAAAAAATTTGACAATATAGTTAAGTTGTGGAAACAGTCCAACATACGCTGACAAGTAAAGTGTTATCATATCTTCGGACAAACACAAAATTATTATGCAAACCGTATACAATGATTAAATAAATTTTACTGTTAATTATATATTTATAAGTTTTTCCATATGCATATATGTATATAGCAACAAATTATTATTATACAGGATAGCCAAAAGTTAATGTAGTAAAATATTTTATGAACACAATTAATTAAATAGTTATAAACAAAATTAAAAAGAAATTATAATATTACTATAAAATAACTTAAAAAATAATAAAATGTTTACAAACTTTCCTGTTGTCATAAGCACTTGATGTAGATGTTATTTAATGAATATAAAACTTATGTGTACAGTATATAATGTGTAATAATTTGGTAAACATTAAAAAATCACTATATGAATACTATAATCAAAATGAAGTTACGATCAAAAAAAAACAGCACCACATTTATTCATGGACTTGGAAGTTAAATACATATTACTAAAAATTATTAAAATATTATGCAGGCTTAATTTGACCATAGTTCTAATATAGTTAATCACCATTAAGCAAAATGCCATTACTGCATCCATTAAAAAAAAATTTTTGAAATTTTTCAAATAAAACCTCATTCTGTTATTTTTTTTTAATTTGAATTTTAAATCACATTCAAATCCCTTCTAGTATCATTTGATGAATGAGCTTTCTTTTATTTTTATATTTGAAGTAAATCTAGCCACTTATGAATTTTTGTGCGAATGCACAATTCATTACAAATTATTTTCTAATATTTCAAGCTCATAACAGTTTTCCTGTTTTGACAAAAAACCTGCCAAACCCAGGAACAAGCGTTATTCAAGAAAATATATCAAAGGTTAAAGAAAGTAAAAATATGTATAGAGAAAAGAGGTAGTGGTGGTTGTTTGCACTTTATTAAATGTGTAGAAATTTTTTAATAATTCTTATATATATGTTATTCCAATTATACATACATACTTCTACACAGAATTTTATATTTAATATCTTCAGATCTAAAACTGGATTCATTCAAATTGACACACACATACATGAAAAAACTGATAAGCCCATGATCAGGTATTATTCAAGAAAATATGTCAGAAATTTAAGAAATAAAAATATGTATGAGAAGAAAGTAGGGTGAGAAGGGTGTTTGTAAATATGTAGAAACTTTTTAATAGTTTTTTGATATATGTTTGCTACATATTTTTGTGCATCTAGTTTCATTTATATGTACATGTTACCTTCTGTTCTAAATTTTATGTTTAATACTTGTTATCTATCTATCACGGTGTCTTGGATCTAACTACTATACCTAACCAGCTTATCACCTTTATTTCTGGTTATAGAATGCCGACTATTGTGGCAAGTGACTTAGGTTACATTATTACACCCCTTGCCCTTGGTTTGCTCCTTTCTTGTGAGAAATGTGGATTTGCATGTTCATGTTACAACACCACTACCAAAGGACTCTCATACATTTGTCATTATTATTGCTGACCCCCCCCCCCAGACTTTCAAGTGGATCTAATGCCTAATTCAATTATTCACAATTCAAATTGACATACATATAAATTTATAACTATATTAGACTGAGATTGTTGGATAACGCAAACACACATAAGTTCAAACATTATCTCTGATTTACCCTTTGTTAAATGTATCACAGTACAATTAAATCAAAATATTAACTTTATGGCCAAATGAATCAAAATACAGCACTATATATATTATTAACAAATTTAATAATAAACATTAGTATTAATTATATCAATAATATATAATCAATCCATAGCCATTCATTTAATATCTTGCAATTTCAAGGATCTATTATAGTTTCAAATTCTTTATCTTTACTGCGAATGCATCAGTATACATTTAACATCTTGAGTAAATTAAGATTTTTATAGTTTCATCTTTAAGTTAGTAAAACTTTTCTTGAATGAAGTACTTTAATACCATGTCCAGTTATAGCTTTCCAATGAATTCTATTCTCTGTCTTATCTTGCAAATGGAGACAATCGCTATTGCACTTCTTTGGAAGTCTTTCTAATATAGATTGGGTCTACCGCTCCTACAAAAATTATATTCACCTTTAGTGTAAAACACCCTTTTAAAAAAATGTCAATTCCTCCATATGTTATATATTTTTTACTATAGTCACCCTCAGTACATAAAAAACTAAGATATTGCTCTGCAATATATACGGCACTTTTGTGATAAAAATAATGTTTAATGGTTTTAATAGTATAAATCTGACGTCACGTAGCATATAGCTATGTTGAAATAGGTCAGTTTATAGTAAGAAACTATCACTAAATATTCATATTTTTGTTCTAAGTCATTTACCTTTACGGTATTAAAATAAACCATGCCACTATTATTGTTGGCAGTGCTCTAATGCAGCTGATGAAGTAAGTTATTTCTGAAACACTTGTATGCTGCCAAGCAATTGGTCAATTTTTTTTACATGGTATGGCAGTTGTAATAAAAAATGTATTACGCATGATGTTTGAAATTGACATATCTTCAAGTCCAAAACTTCTCATCAATGAAGCCAATTATCAGAAACTAGTCTGATGAAATAGATATAACCCTATTATTTGATGTTTACTTATTACTCAAGCTTACACTAGATGGCTCTAAAATAGGACAAATGTAATAAACTATTGTTCCTAAAATCTTATGCTAAATAGAAGTAGAGAAAAGTCATGTGACATTTTACTGATATAGCAATTTTAAACAGTAAGAAAAATTAGAAGAAAACATTTTTTTCTCCTTTTATTCAATAGAAAATGAAACTTTTGATATTATAAGTACAAACATTAATCTCGTGTTTTCAGCTATTTTCAACATTTAAGTTTAACTATTGGAAATACAAAATTTCAAATAATGTACAATTTATAAAAATTGTTCAAATTTAGTGTGAATTTAGAACAAAATATATTCCTCATCATAAAAAATAGAAAAAAAAATTAACTATATTTTTGTACAAAAAATTCATATTTTAAATTCAATCCTATTAATAATTATAGTTTAAGCATTTATCAAACTTTCTGAAATAGTTTAATAATTTTTTTAACAATAAATCTATTATCCAATCAATCATCTCTTACTATGTTTACCTTCGAATATAAGTAGAGACTAACTTTTTTTTTTTTTGAAAGAGTGTTGTTAGTAATTAGTTGATTGATTAATCAACATTGTAATTCGGAATTATTAACAGCCATATAATTTTCAACCATTTTTTAAAGCAATCTTAAAATTTCAAAGACAATTGTGATAGGACTAATTGTATGTCAAATAAAATGCCTTTTTTTTTTTCTACAAAAAAAAATGCATTTAATAAATCATATATTTTGTTAAAACCATGTGCTAAATATTGTATTCCTGTTATTAAGATAAAATTAATTTCGATGCATTAGGTGGACAAAAATTCTCTGACATATTTTAAATTAGTTAATAAAAAAAAAGTATATGTTATGAGCATAAAATCTACAGAATTTGTTAATTCCATTCAATGTTTTTCATTAGTTCAGAAGGAATTTAATAGGTGGCACTGCTGAGATAAAAATATTGAGTGTACATGGTTTTTTTTTTTAAGCAAGTTTTTGGTGTAATTAGGATTTTTGGAATAAAATCTATTATTCAACTATAAAGAGATTTTTTACATTATGTAAAGAAACAATTGAAGTTATAGCACAATAATGGTTTGGGGTAAAATGTTTTTATTGATAAAAAGTGATGGGAATTCAAATACTTTGAATTTGGTAATGAAAAAGTGTATGGTGTTAATTTTTATTCGTTTAAAAATTACGTATGAAAAGCCACCAAAAAAGAGATGTTTGAAAAATGTTAAACTAAAAATTTTATACCCATAAACCACAAGTACAACAATTATGGAATCATTTTTGAAATGTTCATGGATGAAAAAGGAAATATCAGACATACTTTGCCTGCTATATTAAAATATATTAACAGTGTAAAAAAAATTGCAGTAATAAAATCTGTAAAGCTCACATTCAAACTATATACAGAAAAGCCCCAATTTATGTAAATGAATTATCCCATGTCCTTACACAACTTAGAGTAATATCACATATCATATATCTTTACATACAAATAATGATGATGATGATAATGAGAGAACACATATGTAGTAGATAATATCTTGCAATAAAAAACAGAATTCTTAATTATTGGAGCAATAGTTTTCTTGTTGGAAATTTTTTATGTATCTGTGAATCAAAATATTTCAAACTTACATAAGTTAAGACTATTATATATATATGTGTGTGTGTGTGTGTAATGATAAACTTTTATGTTGAGTAAATATAATGTGATAATTACAAATTCTGTGTTAATTAATAAGTAAACTACCCTCTAATTGTCTGTTCAATAATTTTTCACTATTATCCAGAACAACAACAGCCAGAGAGTTATCTTAAATCATCCTATATTTTAATGTAAATTGCATTTGAAAAAACTAATATTAATTTTATAGGGATGTTTCACTCATTTTTAAAACTCTATAATAAATATTCATAGGTTATGTATGTATTTATAAATAATATATTTATATTGAATAAATGTAATTTCATATGGTAATTACAAATTCTGTTTTTAATTAACATTTAACCTGCCCTGTAGTTGCTTTGTTCATTAATTTTTTTACAATTATATATATAAAACTTAAAAATATGTCAAAGAACTTTTGGCCCATTCTATATGTTATATATTAAAAAAATTTAATTTATTGACAGAAAGTATAATATTCATTTTCCTATTACAAACATAGAGGCATCGTACATAAAGTTAAATGAGAGATAAGATTTTTAATGTTTAACTCTGTAGAAAACATTTTAGTATATTGTAGCCTAAAGTTTGGTAGTTCTTTATTATAATAATTTATAGTTAGTTAGGCATTCTGTTTATCACTTGACCAAAAATAAAATAAGATCTGTTTTTAATTTTTTGTTTATGTATTTTATTTTTATTACTGTTTCCATTTGAGTTTGGGTGATGGATTTATTGATAAATTTTATTTAAAAATCTGTACTATATAAATGGAATTTATATATCAAATTTTCATGTTGTATATATGAATTGTATATGTATTTTTATATGTATATTAATTTTTTATTTTAATGTTTGTATATTTTTTTAAAAAGTCATAAAAGTTACAAAATAAAGTTTACTTGTATTATTATTTATTTGTAAATAATTAACTATGTTTACGATACTTGATGTATGTTTTGAAATGAGAGTACATTAGTTGAAGGGTTATCTGTTCACACATACACATACATAATGCATTCTATAAAGGAAGGCCAATATCCAGAAACTAGTTTGAAAATCTGTTTGGCTCTGTTATCTACTAATCAGTGATTACTAATGCTTACATGGATGGCTCGCAAAATAGATTGATATGAGATGGATTAATAAATGCTACCAATTTCATCATAAGCATTCATGTAGCATTACTAAACAGTTGCTATAAAAGACTATATTGAATGGTGCAGCAGCAGCACATCCACTAATGCATGCAATTCGGGTTCAAACCCATGCTAGATAAATATTGAAACTTTTTAAGATTTTCATTGGGTTTAGAATTGGTTTTAAGTAGCCAGTTATCACTAACACAGCTAACTCTTTAATAGTAAATGGGCATCTGGTTTTTCTTAGGTAGAGGGTAAAACAGGAAGTGAAGCCATCCAAACCCTCACCACCAGCATCTGGCAAGTCTGATGAGCAATGCCTTCTTTATCATAATTCTTTATGACAGATTTCTGGAGATGTCTTTGCTATTTTATCATTGACTAATACAAAAGGTTTACACAATTATAAGTATTTTAAAACAATTCTACTTCAAAACATTCCATTGCAAGATTGAGTGATCAATGGGCACCAAATGGCAGTATTGTTATATCCACTGTATCAGACTAACATTGAGCAGATACAAGCCTAATATATGCCTTTATCACCAATAAACATCACACGATCACTTTCTTATGCTTGCTCTTAACTGTTATTAAAACAGGCAAAAGCATAAGAAATGGTAATCATGTGATGTTTATTGGCTTAAACCCAATCCTGCCTAATAGGATAGTGGTGGTTATTGTTATTAAAGAACCAAAGACACCAAAATGTATAGTTACTGAACTGAGTTTAGATCTATATGACTATATAAGCTGATGAGCTTGGATTGAAAATATTATAGTGTTTTCAATTTAAGTCTCATAGTTTTGTGTAGAGATAAAAGGTGGCTGCCGGAGAGTTGCATTAGATCCTAAGATCTAAATGCAGTGCTTTCAGATTCAAGGTTCCTCACTGATGAAGGCCACAAGCCAGAAACTAGTCTGGGGATATTGGATGAATAGGCACTAGATGGGGATTTTATGCACAAGCCTTCTGGCATCTATTGATTATTCTGGTTTGTACTGAGTGGCAATACATATAGAGTTTTGCTTGTTTTTTTTATTCAGAGATGGTGGTATCTGCATCTTGAAGAGAGACTCAGTCACTAATAATCTTTTCACTTATAAACACTGTGTAATTATCATTGGTTTTTTTTTTCCAAATGAAGTATAGTACTTAAAATCATTAAAATTTCGATGATAATAAAAAATGAAAGCATATCAAGTTAGAACTAAAATTAAAATCTCTATTCATCTATTTTAGAAGTATAGAAACAACTATTATAATGGAAAAAAAATTAAACATTATTATTAATAAAAAAACATATTTAATAAATATTTACTTTTTCAATTAATTTTTTTACCTGGAATATTATTCTTTGCACATATTTCACAAATAAATTCCATGGTTTTGAAGGGAATATTTGCATCAATTGCCACTAGAGGCGCTTTTTCCAAAATTGGAAGAAACTTTGCAACCTGGTAAAACAAAAATTGAGCTAACATTTAATATTCAAATACATGTATATTGTCTACAGTAAACTTAATGTAATTAGAAAGGGCTTGAATTCAGAATTTTGAGCTGCCTACAGCTATCCATTCCGTCTAATATCTTTCACATGTACGTTATCATGTGTATCGGTAATATTAGATGAAATGGAAATTGTAGGAGGCTCGTAATTAACATTTAGTACAATTTGTTTTATAATAATTGAATAATTCTTACATGATTTGGTGTGATTTCATTATGAATTTTTGTATCCATAATTATGTACAATAATTCACCTTGTTTATCATGAATCGCACAACAAGTTGATGTAGTTTCTCCAGGGACAGTAATTGTACCTTCTGGACTCTGAAAATAAACACTAGTATTATATTTTGAAACTTATTTTATTTCTATAAATATATATTTTTTTTTCCAAAAAATAAAAGTACATAAAATCCTACTATTTTATTTCTTTAAATACTATTATGTTTTTTTTTTTTAAATAAATATATAAAATCTTTTATTTACATAAGTGAATAAAGGATTTATTTAATATTAAATCGGTTTATGTTTGATATTAGTCTTGATGCAGAATGTGGTAAGATCAAGAACAAATAAAAGTGAGGATTGTTCTGTCTTATATATCATATTTTTTGAAGTTTTGTATCTTATATAGGCTGAGGATTGATACGACTGGATTTATGCATTTCAAATTTACACAGAGAACTGCTTTGCGGGGGGGGGGGGGTATAGTAACCCTTACTGGAATTTAGTTTTCACTTTTGACATTGTGCACATTTGCTTCCTATATAAAAATTTAGGCTACAGACGAGTGCTATCATTTTTATTTGCTTAATGATGTGGATCTTAGAAGATAGAAGAATGTTCTTAATATGCTATTGAGCAGATCTGTTGGACAAATACTAATAGATATCTATAGTCAACCTTCCAAATTGTCAAATCGATTACTGAATTTTAAATATCTGTGTTTCTCATTCATGGCTAAAATTTCTGTTTAACTTACTACAAAATACAATTCCTACTAAAACTTCCTTCATTAACTGATTTAAATTTATTGTATTCACCAGTGTATAGGATGCAGTGGCATATTAGATGCACCCCTCTTTTTATACACATTTTTAAGGGAAATTTTTTTTTTCATGCATACCTTAATGATTTACTATGCTAATTTTATAGTTAATTATGATTACAAAAAATGTAACTTGGAAACACTATAGTTAGGCACCATTTAATTTTTACCCTCAAAACCCAGAAATTCATCTCCAGAACTAAACATTTTGAAGATTGTCTCTTTTCTTAACTATATGTTATTTATTTTGTGGATAAGTATATTATTGAGAAAACATTCTTTTCATATTTTAATCATTTAATTTTAAAATATTTTGTTAAAAACTATGAAAATATTAAGTTATTTTGAATGATTTGCTCAGATATCAAAATTATCTGAAATTCATAATTCAACCAGATTAGCCAACACAACCAATAATTTCACTGCTACAAGCAAACTTCTCAAGTGGAAAGAATTTGTAGCAGTGAAACCATTGGTTGTGTTTTAGAGTTTATTTTTTGGCTAGTCTGGTTGAGTTGTGAATTTGGAGTAATTTGGACTATTTATTGACTAGTTTAGCTTTATGTTTTTAATGTAATTAATCATTAAAAACAGTCAACACTTAGACAATATCAATAACAATCAACAATTTCAACCTGTTGTCAAGGCAACCTTTTAACAATGAAGGTGGAATCCCACCTTTATTAATGGTGTAATGTATTTTTAGACACTAAATATTGCAACTTGACCACTGAGATTGAAATTATTGATACAAACAAGTTTAAATAAATTTCTTTAAACAGGTAAATATAACCTATTCTGAATGCAGACTAATAAATAGTCAATTATAACATTACAAAGGGCAATATAAATTTTAAATTGCATTCAAATTATTACTTGAATAATAAGTATAATAATGCCTTGAGCATTATATATATATATATATACTAGTATGACTGCTGCATATCTATATATAGCTTATACATATGTGTATTTATAAATATTTTTGTTCCACAAAAGAACAAAATACAACAGAATTGATATAAACCAGAAGGTTTAGACTGGCTGAAATTTAAACTCATTATTTTGATTACCCACACATAAAATGCACCATATTTTAGGTATATTTTGAAGAAGAAAAAGTGCATCTTATATGCAGGTAAATATGGTAAATCTTAAACCCATTAGTATTTTGTGTGATAATGATCATCCTTACAGCTTTTTTTGTATTTTACAAGTGTATAATTAATCTCTAAAAATGGCTTGTATATATATATTATCTCTATAATACATGCTATCTATTATTTTTGACAACAAGAAATGCAAAATTCTTAAAAAAAATGGTTTAATATATGTTTAAATGCTCTCAAATTCTTATCTAGAAATACACACAAATTTGGCAATCTAATATTTTTCTAAATTGCACAATATTTTAGTTCTGATTCATAGTATTATTTATTATTTTCAAAGCAAACTTGTACAAAATCTATAAATTGTAAATAAATTCTAAGATATTACTTTTTTCAAATTTGAATTATCCTTCAGCTGCTTTGAAACACTAATTATACTACTTGTGTTTTCATATGTTATGTTTTATCATATATTTGTCTGTGTAACTTAAATTTATTTTCTTGTATATATAGAAATACTTAATAAATGTAATAGTGCTCAAAGCTAAATGGATTTGTAAGTAATCGTTAAAAACCATAAGTGTTGACTGGTTTTTAATGATTACTTACAAATCCATTTACACTTAGACAATAGTCAAGCGTTGTTAGCCGAGAGGTCACCGCACTCGCCTTGCAAGCAAGTAGTTGGTTGCAGATGGGTGGGGGTTCACGTCCCGGCCGATGCTATGACATATGAAGGAAAAAAAACACTTAGACAATATCAGTAATAATCAAAAATTTCAAACTGTTGTCAAGACAACCTCGTTTTAACATACCTTTATTGTTAAAACAAGGTTGTCTTGTCAACAGTTTGAAATTGTTGATTATTATTGATATTGGGATTGTCTAAGTGTTGACTCATTTTTAATGATAGAAATATTTATATCTAATTCATTATTAATAAAAATTTATTAAAAAATAATTATAAAAGACATTCTATATAAAATGTGTTAATTTTAATCATATAACAACATTGTAATTAATAATGTATGGATACAAAGTAGTAAATAAACAATTGTTTTGGTAATTTCTGACAATTGTACATCTTTAATGAAAATAACAATGTTATAGATAGTTGTTTGAAAAAAAGATCAAGTACCCAGGCTTATCACAACAATAACTATAAATAGATTTTGTTTTTAGTTGTTAAATAATATTAGCTTACACACACATGCCCCCCCCCCCCACAAAAATTTAAGAAAAAAATTATAAAACCATATACATAAACTTGAAACAAAAAAAAAATTAAATAAAAAAATGTTGATATTAAATTACTTAAGTGAATAAATGGGGTTTAAAGTAGATAAGTAAAAGAGTCTTTAAATGGCCAACTGTTGGGCCAACAAGGATTTGAATGATCTATCTTTGTTTTAACTTCTAAAAAAATAATTGGACACCTATTTTCTGATCATTATTATATTGTTAGCTGAATTGATTGTGACTCCATTTACTTGAAAACAATATCAAATTATTAAAATTTTTTTTTACATTTACTTGGCCCATATTCAAACCCAGATTGTGTACACAGCAGGAAGGTGTGCTATTATTGCACCATCAGACTCTTACAATGAAATTTAAATAAAATTAGTTCAAAAATCTTTTAAAAGATGAAATTACTTTATCAACAAATAAAAATGTGGCTACACACATCAAAGCAGATTATCTCCAAATGTTTTATTTGCTTCTCTACTTTAAATACTTATAGTTATTTTGTTAAATTAATCAATCATTTTCTATTTTTTCCTTTCACACTACCTATGCTTCTTCAAGTTTATGATTCACAGTTTCCCTACTTCTTAGTAAATAATGTTCAGTTCACTTCCTCATTGTAATCCTCTCAATATTCCTTTTCATAATAAAACAATCTTCATTTATTTGATTTAATAGTTTTTCATCATTCATCTTATGTTTTTCTATTTTCCAAATCAGTGCCTCTAAAATCTTGACCCTTTGTCAGAATTTTTCCTAACTGTCAGCATTCCTGCTTCATGAAAACCATTCTTCATATAAAATCATTTGATAATCCTATTTCTTAGCTCTAATTTCATGGGTCACAACAATCTCTTATCTTTATTTAAAAACTGTTGAGTTATTTTAACTCTTGCTGCTATTTCTTGAGCACCCCCTTCTATCATACATTAACTTCCTATTCAACTTTAATTTCTAATCCCATTTTTTACTATCTATTTTCACTTTTTAAAATTTTATTTGAATTTATTTTTATCCTAAACTTTCTACAAGTTCAGATAATCTTAATAGCATTTTGATAAGCTTACACATGCTAATCGAATACACTGCCATATCAGAGTGCAAATAGGATTCAATGAATTCTGTTCTCATTGCTAATTTTATACCTGCCAAAACAACACATACTTTTAATAGTTAAATGTACAGCTTTAATATAAATGAATGACAACAGCACAATCTTCTAAGTACTTTTCACAATGCAAATGCAATACTTTAGTATTTTACATTCCTCAAAACAGCTGATAATTTCGATTAGCTAACAAACTTCTTCAGAACTCTTTCCATTATTTAAACAAAAAAAAACATTTCTGCCTTACATCTCTTTATATCTCTTCAGTAAAAAATTTAATATTGCAAATATTTTCAGATTTTTATACAAATTTAAAATATCCCTACTTCCATTCTATATTCAGTATACCAACAATTAACTCAATTCACTCTATAAATATATTTTCAAGACAATATTACTATCTTTTTTCTCTATATATTTTACAATAATAGTTCCAGCACTGCGACTACAATTTGTCTTTTTACTTGTTTTAGATACAAACAGCTCTTCATATAGAAACATGTTCATTATATTAAAAAAATATAATGTATAAGATACCAAAGCATGTTTACCGTATGCAAAAAAAAAAGACAATTGTTCTTTATATACCATTGAATAGTGATTTTGTTCTAGAATCATAGTGTTTGATAAATATATAACAACCAACTTATTGCAAACTAGTTTCTGAGGGCATTTATCTTCACCTTATTTCAGAGCCATCTACTATAAACTTCAGTAATTAATGAACACTGGTTGGTGCAGCATAGTAATATCCACACCCACAGGGCACTTTCTGGCTTTTACCTTAATCAGTGAAAGGTAATAATTCAAAATGGTGACTAATAAACTTGTAAGCAAATTAGCTTCAATTTTGCATTCTACTGTTGAAGGCAAAAGCCAGAAAACAGTTTGGATGCATGAATATTATAGTGCTATACTATCTGTTTATTGATTACTCAGTCTTACAATAGTGGCTATGGGGTAGGATAAAAATAACTGCTCTCTATTACAAAAACAATTGCTTTTATTAAAATTCTTTTCTCCCACAGTCCCTAGTGGTTCTCAAAAATGATCTTATCATTTTATTGTGTCAGTTTTTATCTCTATATTCAATCTTGTTTACATGGCTTTCTTTTTTATAATCTCTTAATAAGATATATGCAATTATGTCATTGCCTTTTACATATAGAAAATATCCAAAACATCAAATATAACATTAAAGCATTTTCAACATAGAACATCCTTTTCAAAGAGAAATATTGTACTCAAAATAAAAAGATGAAGTGTAAATTTTTACATTTAATTATGCATGTTCTATTCAACTGAATACTATTAGATTTCTTGCTCACAATTAAATTTATGTTATTAATGAAATATATCTTGTATAGTTTAGTTCAGTGATTGATTATTGGACTTTGGAATATAAGGTCCTCAAATCGATTCCAGTTATGGCTCTTCTATCTCTTGAACTTCTTATGAGCTCTCAAAAAGTAAAGCCATTTCAGTATTTATTTAATTTTTTATGAACTATGTTTCTTTTAATCACTGCCAATTATTTGTACTCCTTTAAGGTTGAATATATAATACATATTGTTTCTCTGGGAAAGAAGTGTCAGCATAATTATATATAATTATTCTTTTCTCATCACTTCTTTGCATTAATTATATTAATAATATAAGTAATTAAATTATTTTTTTTGATACACTTCATTTACTGAAACATTTTATTTTACTTTTTGCTGACTTACAGTTTCAATTGTTCAACAGTCTTCATCAAACCTATAATATATTTACATACACATGATTATAAACATTAATATAACATAAAAATTTTAAAACATAATTCTTAATCTATTTTTAAAAAAATGATGGTTTATATTTAAACAAATACATTAAGAATTATATATTTAAATTTTTAAGTTATATTACTGCTTCTATTCATATATAAATAAATATATTACAATTCTGATGAATACTGTGGACAGTCGAAACTGTAAGTCATCAAAAAATGAATAAAAAAACAAGATGCTGCACTAAAGAAAAGTGATTTAATTACTTATATTATTCATAATGGTGTATAGTATATATTGAATGACAAAGTTGTCACAGTTTATTTCATTAGTACAATTTGTCCACTCTTTTAGTAAATATAATAAGATTACATGAAGATTGTACTTAACAATTAAGGATTGTAGAATCAGTTAAGTTTAAGGATAGTACAGTATTAAAAAAAGGGGGTCCAGTATCTTCTATATTATTTTTTATTATTATAAAGCCTAGAAAAAAATTTAAAGTATGATTAATTGGAAATAAATGAATACCTGTGCAAAAAATGGAGATTTAATTTAATGAAGGAAAAAAAAAAAAAATTACAATAATTAATGAGATGGAAAAATAAGTGAAAAATTGTGTGCTAGGGAAAAATAATTATAAATACCAAATTATTTAAATGAGAAAAGAATTAAAGAAATACGACAATAGTGATTTAGGATAGGGATAGCCAACTTATGGTGCATACACCAAACATGGCACATAATGGAGGTAAATTTAGTGCAATTGTGCCTTTGGCAATAAAAATAAAAACTAAGCCTAATTCTTATAAAATAATATAATATTTTAATTAAAAAGAATTACTTAAAATATAATTTATAACAAAAATTTAAATTTAATTAGTGAAACTAAAAAGAAAAGACTTTTGTTCCGGCATTCATTAACTTTCATTTTATAATTTTTTCCTTTATAAGCCTTATAGTTTCGTTGTTTATGAAAATTATTTTCATAGTAAAATTGATAACAAAAAAACTGAGCTCCGATTGACTGATTCAAATACAAAAAATGTTTTACTACTTGAATTTACTAAAAAGATTAGGAAATCTCATTGAAGTAAATAGTATTTAACGTTTAAAGTTTGTACACAGTGCATTACTATATTATGAAGAAAAAAACCTGAAATATTTATCTATAACACGTATTTTACACAAAAGCAAAACTCTACATACAGTAGAGAGACTCAATGCAAGCCAGAGTAATCAATGGACGTAGGAAGGTTTGTGCATAAAATCCCTATTTAGTGAGTAGGTATTAGATAGGAATTTTATGCACAAACCTTCCTGAATCCATTGATTACTCTGGCTTGCACTGAGTGGTGCTACTGTACGGAGAGTGTTGTTTCTGGGTAAACAGCTTGTATAAGCATAAAGAATGGTGATCAGGTGATGTATTTGTATTTTATACAAAAATTACATGGCATCACAGAAGCTGTATAGAGCATGTGAGTTCAAGAGTGAAAAAAGTGATTACTGTAAAATAGTGGTTACCCATAATTTTGGGTTTTGATTTAAAAATATTGGCATTAATGTATGGAAATGATGTATTGGGAAGAAAAGTAGCAAATAACTTGACAAAAAAATGGATATTTAATAAAGTCATTCAGAGGAAAATGGATTAAGATATCTATTTAAAAGATATAAAACAGATTGAAAAATATGTTTGGAAGGTTAGTGGAATGAGTTAAAAAAATTTTTTTTATTGAGTGATGTGAAAATATTATATAACAGAAAAGTGATAAATTATGATAAGGACTTAGACATAAGTTTGGCTGAAAACACAGGGTAAGGATAAAATAACTAACAAGAATAGTAAAAAACAGAGATGTATAAAAGAAATGAATAAAAAGTAAAATCTAAGTGTTAAAAAAATAATCAAATGGAAATGTGATTATACTTAAAAATATTAAGGAAAGAAGTTGTTTTATTAAGGCTAAAGCAGATATGTCAGCAATAGAAAGACTAAATGAAGGAATATGTAAGATTTAACTTGGAAGGTTGTGTAAAAATGATAATATTGAATATTTGTCACCACATTAGGTATTTAGATGGAGATAATGTAAGAGCAGAGAATCGTCTATGTAAATCCAATTTATGTAAATTCCAAGTATCACATGATTATTAATTCTTATGCTTACACAAGCAGTTAAAACAATAGCAAACTCTATATAGTAGTGCCACCCAATACAAGTCTTAGTAATCAATAGATGCAGAAAGGTTTGTGCATAAAATTCTCATCTAGGGTCTACTTATCCAATAAATCCAGTGTTGTTTCTAGCTTGTGGTTCCTCACTGATAAAAGTCACAATCTAGAAACTACACTGGGAATATTGGATGAATAGATACTAAATAGGTACAAAGCGTCTTGTATCCATTGATGATTAAAATTTGCACTGAGTGGCATTACTGTATGGAGAGTTTGTTAATGTTTTAATTTCAAATATGTATATACATTATTTATAGAAGTTTCCTTGGCAACAGATTGAAGATTTCCTGATATTGATAAGCCTGGGCTATTATCATGTGATTTATATATATATATAGTGCAAAAGAAATAAAAAATTCTCTGTGTGATTTGTTGTACTGGTAGACTGAATGGTAGCAATAGTGTTGGTTCTCAAACTTCTTACAAATTTCTAAGCAATAAATCATTGATTATTTAATTAGAAAAATGATGTATAAGTCAAAATAGTCTTGGTTCTTGTTTGTCTTATGCTGTCAACATCTTGTCATATATTATAGTCTTTATTCAATTTTTTGTTTACTTTATGCCAGTGAGTTTGAAAAAGAAACTTTTTAACAGACATATTTGACCACTTTTAAAATATGGATTTGAAAATTGGACCCTTAACAGAAAAATATAGACTTTGAACTACTCAGTGAAGTATGGAGAGATCTGTTGGAATAATAAGAAGGGATCAAAAATGAAATACATGGGTAAGAGAACTAACAGGTATCATTAATATCATTGAAAAAAATTAAGAGAATAAAATAAAGCTGAATATATTTCTAGAAGGCATCATAATAAACGAATAGTAGGAGTTTTAAACATTCAAGAAATTTTAAAAGACCACATTTGAGATAAATGATATAAGAAAATGTGTTGTTGTGATTGTGAGAAAGAATGATTATGGATCAGAAAACCAGTTTAAATTTGGAGAGATCTTTAGCTTGTAATGGATCGATAATGGTTGAAGATAATTTGTCTTAGTTTAAAAAAAAATCATATTCTACACCAAGAGTAAAGAGCAAATGTGTATTTGAAGAAAAAAAAAAAGATATATAAAGCTCAACTTATGCAAAAAGTGGAAACCTGATCGGAAATGTAATTTGAGAGTGGCTTGTATTTGGCAATCAAAAATGAGAAAATTAGATTTTTAGAAAATAAGTTTTTAACATTTAAGCTGGGAATAGATCACATTAACACAGAGGCAAAACTCTCCATACAGTAGCATTACTCAGTGCAAGACAGAGTAATCAATGGATACAGGAAGGTTTGTGCATAAAACCTCTATCTAGTGCCTATTCACCCAATATCCCCAAACTAGTTTCTAGTTTGTGGCTTTACATCTGAACTCAGTTCAGCATCTATATGTTTTGATGTCATAGATTCTTTAATAACCACAATCACCATAATCCTATTGGGCAGGATTAACCACCAAACATCACATGATTACCATTCTTTATGCTTACGCAAGCTGCTAACAGAGAGGCAAAATTCTTCATACAGTAGTACCTCTCAGTGCAAGATAGAGTAATCAATGGATGCAGTGCTGTCAAATCGAAAGCTTCTCACTGATGAAAGTCATAAGTTAGAAACTAGTCTGGAGATATTGGATGAGTAGGCACTTACTAAAGATTTTATGCACAAACCTTTCTGTAATCATTGATTACTCTAGCTTGCCTTGAATGGTGCTACTGTATGGAGAGTTTTATCTCGGTGTTAATAATTTATGTAAGCATAAAGAATGGTGATCATGTGATGTTTAGTGATTTAATTAGATGGCATTTAAACCAATATTACAAAATAGACTAGAATGATGGTGTGGATATGATATACTGTAATAAATCAAGAAAAGGTTGGGGAGAGGTAAGTTTGATAAAGAAGTCAGATATGAATACGTTTTCATTACTGACATAGGAACAGTTTATTCTTTTAATTTTCTATACACATAGTTTATATTCTATGCCTATTTTTTAAAATTCTATTAATTTTACATTTTTAGTTTTCATTTACGACCTTTAATTAGGAATGATTTCACCATTGGACACCAAAGTCAAACGGGTTTCTCTACACCTATCATTTAAGCGAGAGGAATTGTTTAACACTTATTCCAGATATCACTCAGAAGAGTCTATTTGATATCGCCATCTAGTGTCTACTGACAAAATCAAAACTCTGAATCATATCTGAGATTAAAGGAAAAAAATATTACAAACAAAAATAAAAAAATAATGTAGTTTAGAACAAACAAACAAACAAACAAACAAAAAAGAAAGAAAGAGCACGTGACTTTAATTTTATTCTAAATAAAAATAAAGCAACATTTAAATAATTCATTGAAAAATGAAGCACCTCAATTAGTTCCAGGAATATATATATAATAAAATTATCCCAGGCTGGTTCGTTACTGGGTAACAAGAATTTGAGCATTTCCCATTTTTGTTATCAGTCAATGAGAAATGGTTGGCTATAAGTAGATTACTTGAAAAAAAATACCCTAAGCCCGATTGCACCCGAAAATGGGCATCAGGTGTATATAAGGCTATTACTTTTTGGGACCCTTTTACACACCTATATATAAAAAAATTGTATGTTATAGATAGCTTTTTTTTTTTTAAAGTTAAACATAAGAATGAACATTTAAATAGAGAATCCAATAAACATATTTAACAACAAATTCAAAAGAACGAATCTTCATGTAAGAAACAACAAGTACTACAGACTAAATGTAAACGTCAGAGTGACTTGCACATGTGATGTTCTGCTACATAAATAGAAAGAGCAGAAATTGATCTGTGATTGAATCAAAAAAAGTAGATATAGCTATTCATCAATGTGGCAAAAATTAAAACAATTTAAAATTTATTTAATTACATGACATTCTGCCATTTAGCTACCTCTACATCTATCCACTTGCTTGTCTGCCCATTCCATTACCAATAACTTATCTAATGAACCACTCTACATCATGTATCTATTGAGTAATCCATTCATCCAATTACTTATTTATGTATATTTCTATCTACCTATAAAATTATATCCATCAAGATCAAGTGATGGATGAGCACCAAAATTGAAGGATGAATTCAACACTTTGATAGTAAAATGATTTTAACTTTTCACAGCAAAGAGTTATCTCCCCAAAATTATATCGAGCTATTAACTTAAGAAAATTGCATAAGATATATATGTAAGAGAAGTGAATTGCATAAGTCATATTCAAGTTCTGAAGATAAATTGTTTTGTAATATACTTGAAAAAAAAAAATTATGTAAAAATTTTTCAGACATTTTAAAATTGTAAGGGTTTATTAAGTTGCTACTCTAAATGCATGCAAGAAATAGTAAATCCAACACCCATATACAAAATATTAATTTCACATTAACATACAAAATGACATTTTTTAATTGTATATTAAAGCAATCAGTATATTACATCCACAGTTGTCAAGTGAAAATTTATTTTAAAATAGAGAAAGACCCACAAAACACCATTTTATTGCCATTTTCTAGAGCTGACTAGCTTGGCCAGTTAACACACATTTTTATCAGATTTAGAGTTTGAAGCCAGATATTATTTTTATAATATTTGATATTTCTTTATATTCAGCTAAATATAGTTAGATTCATTTCTTTTAAAATTTATATATATATATTGAAAATAGTAAAAATTGAGCTATTATGTATAAAATAGTTATAAATCATTTTATAAATACAAAAATTTATAAATATTTATGCAAATAAAATTTTAAACTTTTTACACGTAAATAATGGAAACAGTCAAAATAAAAATCAAGGATTCACAAAAACGAAATACTATACTATTAAATTAAATATATATAAATGATAAATTACATTAAATTTAATTAAATTAATCTATTCAAATAATAATTATTAATTAAAACTTGATAAATGTCTCAACATATTAGAATTGCAATTAATCAAATATTTTTTTTTTGATCCTCATCTATATATTAATTTTATAAACAATTATAATTAATAATTCTTTTCATTTATACTTTATTTAACACAATACATTATTTCTACATTTAATTTTATTTTTCAGCTACAGTTTCGACTGTCCAGTAGTCTTCACCAGAGCTATCAAAATATTTAAATACATATGATCACATAGAAAAATGATATATTGTATTATAACAATAAGCAATTAGATATGTGTTATCTAATAATTCTGATATTTTAATCAATTTATTACAATATATTTTTCAATCATTATCAAGTCACAGTAGATTGAAGATTTCTCCAACTTTAATCCAGTTTTTCTGATTCATCACTTTTTTACATGACACCAACAGACCTATTACTTCAATCATCTACTTCACACATGGTATCTTTCTAGGTCTCTTATGATCTTTTGTAATTCAGTTTTACATCACACCAACAGACCTATTACTTCAATCATCTACTTCACACATGGTATCTTTCTAGGTCTCTTATGATCTTTTGTAATTCAGTTTAAGCTTTGAATTATTTAGCTATTATCTCTTTAATAATATGTGCAAATTAGCTCCATTTCAAATTTTTAAAATTCTTTCTGTGGTATTAATAATATCTGTTCGTTCTCTCACCAAGTATTTCATTTGTAGTACCTTCTTGTTATTCTAACATACATTTCTTCATACTTCATTACATAATAAAGTTTCTGTATTGCTATTTTGCTAAATGCTAAGTATTAGATCCATAATTAAAAACTGCTAAAGTACATCTATGAAAAACCTTTTTCAAACATAGGCATATTTTTAGCCAAAGAACTCCATTCAAGTTCAATTTTATGATTAATTTCATCATTATGGTATCATTTGTATTAATAATCTGATCAAAATATTTATAGATGTTATATTCTTCCAATCTATCAATCTTTACTTTCTTCTAAGAAGATCCATTAAACATTTCTTTAGTCTTTTTAGTATTCATCTTTAATCTTACTTTCTTACTCTCATCGAATATGTCTTCCTGAAACTTTGAAGTTCTTTATAAAAATAAATCATTTGGGATACTGCTTGTGAAACTGTTAAAAAAGAATTTGAAGATATAGAATTACGTTATTATACATCTTTATCAATGGTAATCTAATCATTGCTGCTACTTCACAATATGGCAATATTTTGGGTATATGTGGTATCTTGATGATCCAAAGCTTTAATCATTGAAGAAATGCTTATAGAAGCAAATGCCTTTTCATACCTATAAATCTAAAGCATAATGACAACTCATATTCATTGGCCTTTTGTATAACTTCTTTAGTGTTTGGATATGATCCACTGTGTCAAAAGCATCTCTTAAATCCAATTTATTCTTTTGGTTGGTTTGAATCCAATATTTTGTGCAGATAAGTTGATTTTATATATAACTGATGAAAGATTGGCAAATCCATAATTTCTATTTTTATTTATAATTTTCTTAAATATCAATATTACTATTAATTTCCTTCAATCAGCTGGTATTCTTTCATCCATTAGGCAATTGGTAAATAGTTTATCAACAGTTTTTGCATTTCATCTGTTCTAGTTAAGATATCAATGTCATCATTTTCTGAAGCTTTTCATAAATTGTATTTCTTACTTTTTCATTTAAAATACTTCATGGTTCAGATGTAATAACTGTAGGTGATATTTAGTTTCCTTGTTTTTTATTACCATATAATTCTCTATAGAATTCCTCAACACATTTCATGATGTCATCCCTCTTTAATAATAGTTTCATCTTGTTGCTAAAACATATTTTCTTCCAATGTCAAGATGTTTATTTATATTTTTGAAACTTTTATTTTCTTATATCATTAACTCTTTTTTGTATGACTTTATAGAACTCAAGATATTTATTTTTCTTTAGTGAAAAATTGTTAAAAATGTTCATAATCCAATCCCTCATTTTTTCATATATTACCTTATCTCACATAAAAATTAATTGGTGAGTGGCTGCTTTTTGTATCAGCTATCTTTATTGTCACTTTTAGTAGATTATTAGTTATTTTCTTATTGGTGTCACTTAAGTTTGAATCATCTATAAATAATTCAAATTCACTATTAGAAATATCAGCTGTTAGTACTATTTTTTTTAAAATAGTTTTCATTTCTAGTTTTGCATTAACACATATCTTACATCTTTCCAATTGATAACTACTTCCTGTGATGAATCTATTAAAAACATTACAATCATGAAATATATATTTTGTATTAGTCAAATATAATTCAATTCTGTTGTATTTTCATTTGAATGTTTATTTATGCATAGTATTTTTCCTGAAAAAAGAATATACAACTTTTTCTGCAAATATCACATATGTATCTTACTGCATTTATGTCATCATAATCAAATTTATTCATAACACTTATCTTTTATTTTCCAATTCTAGCATTAAAATCCCTCATGACAATGTTCAAATGATATTTGATATAATCAAAAGCATTTTGTATACCCATTAAAAAATCACTTGCTTTTTCATTGCAATTAGAACATTTTAGGGCATAAACCTGAATTATTTGCATTTGGTATCTTGCCATTTTGTTTGCTATACCATCAATCTCCACTATGTTCTTTCATTTTTTCTTTACAATGAATCTCACTCCATTTGTGCTTTCAATACTTACGGCATTATAATAAAGTACAATTATTTTTCAAATAGTCTCTTCATCTTCTAAATTCGTACAGAGTTCAATAATATTTAATATTAGACAATCCTTACAATTCCTGTAATCTTTATTTGAAAGTAATCTGCAGTTTTAGATATTTAAAAGATCATAATGAAATAGTAGGCTGAGTCTGAAATCAGGGGAGTCCTCACATTTCATCTTTGGCCATCAACTTCTGGCTGACAACTTTATAGCCTCCCAGAAATAAAGGCCACAATTTAGTTTTTGTTATCATGATTGTAAATATCTTCAAAACAACATCATTCACTCACACATTCTATCTTCAAGAAAACTCAATGGATATTTCAGATAAAAAGTATCAGATAACTGAAAAGAAAGACCATGATGCTTTTTGATTCCAAAAAGTCAATAAACTCGTTGCAATAGTTGATGCATGTTCATATGCAGAATATCCATGTTAATTTGTCATATGACAATTTAAGAATTGGATATTAGAAATTTGCCCTGCTCATTTTCTTTAAAGCCTCATAGAAGAATCAAAAGATCTTTCAGTTAATAGAAAACTTATTTCCATATTTCATATGTACATAATTATATATATATATATATTTCATTTATATATGTAATTCTTTTGCATAATATATGAGTATGATTTAGGAAGTGGTTTTGTTTCTTTTCTTAATTTCAGGTCATTACATTCTATGCACATCAAATGGGCTGACTGTGGATTAAAGCTATGGCAGGGCTGTCTTTTGTGGAAGATTATAAATAAAGCAGAAACAATATGAAACATGAGCACTATAATTATGGTACATGTCATCAAAAGTGCACTCAGCTAAATTACAAAAGGAAATAAAATGACTGTAAAGCACACACATATATGCAAAAGCACCCATAAATATATATATATAATAAATGGATAGATATTTAGGCAGACAGTAGTCAGGTAGATATGTGCTGATTTAGCTTGATTTAACGTACTCATATATATAATATTTCAGGCTTTGTAATATGAGACTTGATTTTATTTTTATATACATTTTATATGTTAGATACAAAAATGGCATCATCTTTCAAAGTCATCATTGGGCCTGGTCACCAAATACTCTGATGATTATGACATTGATTATGCTCCTCCTCTGAGTGATGATGAACATTCAAGTGATGAGGAGCTGTCCAGCAATAGTGAAGATGAATTTACTGATGATAATGTTGAAGTCATAATGGGAGAGGCTAGGTCATGGGCTGAAGTGAACATGAATGATATTCCTTCACCACCCCCAAGGTTTCCCTTTAGTGCCACATCTGGCATGACTATAACAATGATTCTAGATGCCACAGCATTACAATTTTTGGATTGTTTTTTGATGAGAAAATGCTAAAAATTGTTGCAAGGGAAACAAACCTGTATGCTGAACAATATATTCAAAAGGGTATATTAAAAATATTGTCTAGAACTAAGAAGTGGAAATCCATCTCAGTGAAGGAAATGAGGTTATTTATGGCAGTGATGATGCTTCGGGGCCTTGTCAATCTGCCACATCAGGAATGGCCATGGAGAAAAAGAAGAATATATTATGTACCCATATTTAAGGTAATGACAAGTGCTAGATTTCCATTGCTTATGAAATTTGTGCATTTTTCTAATAATGAAACTTTCAATGTAAATACCCACTTACATTCAAAGCTCTATAAATTTTATGAACTAATGGAGCATTTGAGAGGACTATTTAGTAAAATATTACTATGGATGACAGCTTAATACTCTACAAAGGGCAGCTATTGTGGAAAATGTTCAATATTGGAAAAAGGTCCCATTTTGGTTTGAAATTTTTTCTTATTTGTGAGTCAGATAGTGAATATATCGGTGACTTTCTCTTATATACTGGTAAAGAAACAGCATACAATGAAACATATAAATCTTTTCCTGTACCTACTAAAAGTGTTCTTCCCTTTATAAATAATTATTTGGGCAAAGGGTACTGTGTGACTGTTGATAACTGGTATATGTCTATAGAACTTATCGACATACTTATACAAAAAAAACAAATATTTATGGCACTGTCAATATCAAACAAAAAGGTCTTCCAGCTGAAATATCAAAAAGTGTAAGCTGGAAAAAGATATCATCCAGGCTTTTCAGCATGGAACAGATATGGCTTTGAAATGGCAAACCAAAAAAACTGGTCTACCTTTTCAGTACCATTCATGATGCATCATTGCAAATTGTGAGGATTAAAACTAAAAAAAATGTGGTGAAACTAACTGTAGTGTGTGATTATAACATCACTATGAGTGGTATTGATTGTTGTGATCAATAATTATCATTTCACCACACAATCAGGGCTCGACAAAAAAAAATATATATATATATAAAAGTGTTTAGACATTTCATTGATCAAGCACTTTTGAATGCTTGTATTCTTTATAATAAATATAAAGATACTTCTATTCAACTTTTGGAATTCAAAGTGCAGGTCATTGAAGAATCATTTGAATTATATGTCAAACCTGATTTTAAAAGTTCTCAAGGGAAGATCTAGCTTTGGCCCTCCACCTATCAGGCTTATAAACTGTTCGATATTTTCCAACTCTTCTTCCATGTAATCCTATCAAAAAATCTTCTTCAAAAGTTTGCCATGCTTGTAGCTCCAAAAGAGATACTAGGGGCAAGTGCATCAGAAGGGAATTAAGATATTGGTGCAAAGACTGTAAAATTGGATTAGGTGTGCATCCTTGTTTCAAGATATTCCACACACAAAAGAACTATTGAAAGTAGTTTTTGCTTCCACTTTGTGAATTTTATGTAAAAATATAATTTTCTTATTTTAATTATTTAATGAATTATTTTAGGGTTAGATGGACAGAGTTGTAAACTGGTTCACACATCATAAAAGAAATGTCTATAAAGGTATGTACTGCATACACTTTGTGAAGTTTTTTAGAAATATACAGTACTTTGATTATTCTACTTGTCAGATTATTTTACATTTCAGTTGTCATTTAGAAGAGTTTTCAGAAAATCTGTCCAGAATTGAAATACAGTTATTCCTAGTTACTATTTTTTTTTATCTTGCCCATTTGAAAGGTAGTATATAGATAATGAAATTTCTTGTAAAGTTTATAAAAACAATTGTTTTTATAATTATTAGAACATTACACATATTGTTTGCCTGAAAAGTTGTGATGATATTTCCATCATCTAGAATTAATTCTTAAATATCTTTATAAAAATGTAAACTTTATTTAAATTTTTCAAAAAATATTCAACTATTACTAATATCACACAAGTTAGTATATAACAAATTTTGATTGGTTTTACCAATCACTGTACGAGCATGGGTACCAAACCTGGGATTTTTAGATTTGTGAATATTAAATTTAATGTGATGCTTTAACCAATTAGGTTATTCTATCACCTTATCTAAAAGTTCTGGATATGATTCCTATACTAATACTGTCACTGATCAATCCAGTAGCCATTGAAGAGGAGAAATAACACCACTGAAAACATTGTGTTAGATACTAACCTGTGTGCTATTATTAACTATTGAATGTATTTGAAAAGTTTAATAAAATGTGATTTTTCTTGCAATATTTAGCAATTAATTCTAGAAATAATTTAACATGTAATTATATTATAAATATGTCTAATAAAATTAAAAAATTGTTGTGATTTGAATGGTTCCAAATCTTCTAAATTTTTTTTATAAAGCTTTTTACTAAGTTGGCACTTTGAACATAGAATTCGTACACTTCATAAGATTATTTATTTATATAATTATTGGATCATGTTTCTGAACTTGAACATTATCAAGCATATACAATATTTTGTCTTCTGATAGATCTATAAATAGCTTGTAGATATGGGATTTCACTTTAAAGTTTATACAAACAATCATTTTTATAATGATTAGAACAATACATCTAATAGGGGGTAAAAAGAGTTCTCATTTGAACAATTCAAAGTTTGAATTTCTCTAAATTTCTTTATAAAACTTATTATAAAATTTATTACATATAAACTTTTTATAAATGTTTTGCATATGAAACATCACATGATTACCATTCTTTATGCTTACACAAGCGGTTTACACAGAGGCATTGGTGCCTAGTGGTTAGCATAGCTGCCTTCCAAGCAGCTGGTCCGGGTTTGCTTCCCGGTCAACGCATTTGACATATGAAAAAAACCTCTCCATACAGTACCACCACTTAGTGCAGCTGGCTTGCACTGAGTGGCATTACTGTATGGGGAGTTTTGCCTCTGTGTTTTGCATATGAGTTTGTAAATTTCATAAAAAATTGTTTTTATAACCATTAAAACATAAGCGTCATAAATATTTTTGGGGGTAAAAAAGCAATTATAAACACATTTTTTTTTTGGCTAAATAGATTTATAAATATTATTTTTTTAAAAAAACTATTTTTATATGTATATAAAATAAAAAAAAATGCATAATTTTCATCACTTATATGAAACAATATCAAATAATTACAAAGTTTAATATATACCTATATATAGTTTCAAGTCTGATTTCTTTCTTTTCTGTGCAAATGTTTGCATTATCCTAGTATTTATTTACATATATAATTTTTTTTAGTTCCTATGCTGTTATATGCATACTATATTGTAACTAATCATTAAAAACCAGACAACATTTAGAGATTCCCAATATCAATAACAATCAACAATTTCAAACTGTTGTCAAGGCAACCTCCTTTTAACAATAACGATGGAATAAGTATGAAATAAATGTATATTGGCAGCAATAGAAAAAAAATCATTATCATCCCTAACACCCCAAGTTTGAGCAAAATCATTGGAAATAAATACTAAAAAATACATAAATTATGAGTGTAAGAACATCAGCAATAATCATCAAGAGTCAATAGTCATCCTTTGTGATTTGAAAGGGACATATCAAGTCTGAGGCTAATCATTCATTTAGCTAGGCAAAACATATATTAGAAAAAATAATCATCAATATTTTACCTGCATGCATATACATAAGTGCTAAAACTAACTACATCAAAAATTCTCGAATCATTACATCAATGCTGATCTTCAGCAAAACTAGGTCATCAGGTACTATTAATGATCATCCTAAAATATATCAATACAATGATATAGATTTTAAAGATTATCTTAATGTTTACATCATTCAAATAATTCTGCAGAAAACCATCTGGATGTTCATACAGTCATATATTGTAAATACCATTACGCTCAAAATTGCTGGCAATCACAAGGACTCTATGGATTGTGACCAAGATTGTGAAAAAGAAAAAGTATATATGTATACAATATTCAATCTATTCTAACATTAAATAATTTAATTGGAATAACCAACAAATTCATTAAAGCACAAATATATGATAAATTCAAACATCCTGCTAATTCACAAGACAGATAGCTTGAAGAATAAAGATATCAAAAAAATAATTTCAGATATTTTTTTAAACAAGTATTTAATAAGATTAACTAATAAATAAAACAAAAAAATTAGAAAAGGATAATGTGAAGAATCCAAAGTTCAAACCTGTATATAATTTCATATAATTATTATCCCCTTCTAAATCTTTTTAAATAATAACTCATTTAATATAAATGAGTTATTCCCTTGCAATAATCAAACCCTAAAAAATATGTCATAAGAAAGCCAAGTATTGATGGCCGAGTGGTTAGCACAGCTACCTTACAAGCAGTTGTCCCAGGGTCCACTTCCTGGCTGACACTTTGACACATTAAAAAAAACATAATGTAAACCAACCTCCCATCTTTTGGAAATAAGTGTGTCTCATACAATTTAAAATAAAAAAATTCTTTTCTAATTAAAAAATATTAGTCATAATTTTTATTTATTTTCTTTATAAAAGAATATTTATAAATTTAAATGTGTGCACATCATGAGTAATTTATATTACCATTGGTTTTTTGTTTAGTCCTCTCTTGTAAGTGAAAGTTTAGTCAATCATTGGCTCCATAAATTTTTATACAGATTTCAAAAGTTATTTTTATCTATTTAGCTTTTCTTTTCCTTTTTGTAGCTACAAATTTTCAAATAATAATTATTATTATTTCAGGTTCAGTCATAATTTTGGATGGATCAATATTTCAGAATAATTAATAGCTTCTATCAGGGATATTTTCCTTTTACATTCTTTTAATAAAATTGGTTACATAGTTGTATCATATGGTCTTGCAAATCTTATTATAATGCTTTGCAAACATCTTTTTTAACTAATAGTGAGATCAATACAGACTTACAATCTAAGCTTCTGACTTCTCTACACCACTGCAGAACTGCCTCTGAAATCTACACCCCAAACCATCTTTTGCATTTTAAAAAACAATCCTGATGTCAAGCTTCCATCCAATCATATCATTACCTCAGAAATTATTGCATTAAGCCAAGAATAACTGATTTTCTTTTTACAAGAAAGAGTATCACCTCCTCCCAAATTCTATTTATACACTAATTAGGAAAACTTTTTCAAAGAGAAATTCCATTCCTTTATTTTAATTACTTAAAAACAAATCATTAACTTGGAAAACACACTTCATTTCTTAAAAAATCAGATCCTAATCCTTTTCAATCAATTGATAAATAACTTTTAAAAAATTTAATAGCTTATTTCCCTTGTTAAAATAACTAATAAATAGTTTTTAAAAATTTTAACCTCCTTCCCCATTTTTTCTTTCACAATTATATCCAATAAAAAGCAAACATTTATCTGAATATTAAAATGTTTTATATTTGTCCCACAATCAGTTCATGTATACATAGCATGAGAAATAATTATTCTTAATACATATATATGGTAACAGTTTGGGATAACAAAATATCTTACACCAAAGGAAGATGCATCTGTTATATTACCTCCTCTTGATATACAAAATAATGAGGGGTTATTTGATGATGGTTATATTACATATTGAACCAAAAATATTTCTGAGATGGTTTTGATCACACCAAAATAATGGGCCACTGATTTATCATCTAAAAAATTATTTAATGATTATGGTTTATTTTGTTTTCCAGATTATTCAGAGATCTAGCTTATGTCACTGACAATCTCTTTTTACCTTTGAACACTTATTTATCTCTGATATATTTACTCTTTTTATTCACTTTTTCCATTTCAGCATTCATGTATAGCTTGCATCAAGAATGACTGCAACATTTTGAAGTTAGGCATTCCTTCTGCAGACTTCTTTATTCCCTGAGTTGGTTCTTGTATTCCCATTTCAACTTTTCTTTTTTTCTTGAGTTTCTATCTCCTCTGCAGCAGTGCTTTTAAAACCACTGATTCTTCATTGCTGGATATCTTGTGTGATTTGGTGCAGTGATAGAATACCAGCTCTGGAGTATAAAGTTCTCAAATTGGTTCCAGTTCAGTCACTTTCAGTTCCTAAACTTATAAACTCCTGAACAATAGCCATTTGATTATTATTGTAATTATTATTATTACTATAATTTTTTTAATTTATTCTGAATGCAATCTTACCTACCTACCTACTTATCTATCTATCTATCTATCTATCTATCTATCTATCTATCTATCTATCTATCTATCTATCTATCTATCTATCTATCTATCTATCTATCTATCTATCTATCTATCTATCTATCTGTCTGTCTGTCTGTCTGTCTGTCTGTCTGTCTGTCTGTCTGTCTGTCTGTCTGTCTATCTATCTATCTATCTACCTACCTACCTACCTACCTACCTACCTACCTACCTACCTATCTATCTATCTATCTATCTATCTATCTATCTATCTATCTATCTATCTATCTATCTATCTATCTATCTATCTATCTATCTGTCTGTCTGTCTGTCTGTCTGCCTGCCTGCCTCTCTATCTGTCTGTCTGTCTGTCTGTTTGTCTGTTGTCTGTCTGTCTGTCTATCTATCTATCTATCTATCTATCTATCTATCTATCTATCTATCTATCTATCTATCTATCTATCTATCTATCTATCTATCTATCTATCTATCTATCTATCTATCTATCTATCTATCTATCTATCTATCTATCTATCTATCTATCTATCTATCTATCTATCTATCTATCTATCTATCTATCTATCTATCTATCTATCTATCTATCTATCTATCTATCTATCTATCTATCTATCTATCTATCTATCTATCTATCTATCTATCTATCTATCTATCTATCTATCTATCTATCTATCTATCTATCTATCTATCTATCTATCTATCTATCTATCTATCTATCTATCTATCTATCTATCTATCTATCTATCTATCTATCTATCTATCTATCTATCTATCTATCTATCTATCTATCTATCTATCTATCTATCTATCTATCTATCTATCTATCTATCTATCTATCTATCTATCTATCTATCTATCTATCTATCTATCTATCTATCTATCTATCTATCTATCTATCTATCTATCTATCTATCTATCTATCTATCTATCTATCTATCTATCTATCTATCTATCTATCTATCTATCTATCTATCTATCTATCTATCTATCTATCTATCTATCTATCTATCTATCTATCTATCTATCTATCTATCTATCTATCTATCTATCTATCTATCTATCTATCTATCTATCTATCTATCTATCTATCTATCTATCTATCTATCTATCTATCTATCTATCTATCTATCTATCTATCTATCTATCTATCTATCTATTGAAGCTATTCATACATCTAGCCATATATTTATTTAACCACAAACCATAAAGCCAATCACAGTGAATTGATATTAAAATAAATGATCAATGATATATGTGTGCATATAATATTAAAATAAATTGTAAATTACAAAGGAAATTTAAATGTATATAATTTAGAAATTATAGGAAAAAGTCTAAAGTAAAACAAATTATTTCATCTTCAGTATTAAAGCTGCAACACGGAGCATGTATTAGACCTACTGCAACTGTTCCCATTCATATGAATCCACTGATAACTTTGTAATCTTTTGATCTGACCGAAATAACGTGTACACAGATCTTGTACACGACTTTATTAGGCAAAAATAAATAAATAATGTGTAGAAGGATGTTGTACATGGTATTTTGGCAAGAATTACAAATTTATTGGGAGATTGATATGAATGTCAACAGGAGCAGTAGGTCTAATACATGATCCGTGTTGAAGGACTAAAAATAAGTAAAAGTAAAAAAATAGTAAAACTTACAACATTAACAAACAATTTTTAAGACAGACATTTAAAATAAAATTTCAACATTAACAAGTTTCAAATATGTACGAATTTCAACATTAACAAAAAAAAAAGATGTGACTTTAAAAAATTAACAACTTTTAAGAATGATATTTAAAATAAAAAAAATAAAATGTGATATTACAATAATGATGACATTAATCAAAAAAATAGTTTAAATATACACCAAACAAACAGTAAATGATTTTGATTTTTAAATAATTTGGATAAAAATATATTAACTATATTCTTATGACACTTACCATGTAATATATAACAGGACTTTATGTGTTAAAATCAAACTTTTTATATTTAGTATTACCACAGAAAATGGAGATCTGCAGTAAAAAAATTTCTTCTGAAAATGAAATCACATGATTGCAAAGTATGCTGGGATTTTCATAAAACTGTTAATAAATGTTATTTTTTTAATAAAAAAATTAAACCAAAAACTATAAAAAAAAATGCTGTCTTGCTGTCCCTCATTGCTACTTTGTCCTGTCTTCGATTTTCATAATAAAACATTTGTCTGTTTTCCTACCCAAGCCACCAAACATGCATGTTCCATTGTGAATGCCGATTGTAGTGTTGCAACCTTAGACATTACAACACCATTGCTTGTCACTGATGGCAAGATGCCTTGTTGTTGGAAATAGAACACTGCATCTATTTCAGAACTTGGTAATTTCCAAATTGAAAAATAACTGAAAATGTTGGAAAAAAAATCGTGTTGAAAAAAAAAGGTTGTTGATAAAAAAAAACACAATTTCACATATACTCACATGGATTATTTTCTTTCAATTTGACATTGCAACATTTATTGTGGGTATGAAAAGATCTATCTTCCCTATGTCATAGCTTTAATACTCACGTACCTAAAAGAGTATTGCATCAGCAAATAAGGAAATTAGCTAATGCACAAAATAGATTAAGTAAAAATTTCACTTAAGATCCATTAAGAAAAATGAGAAAATCATTTGTTGTCATCTAAATAACAGTGTCAAATTATATGATGCTTTTAAGAGCTTGTAAACAATGTTAGCATTGATAGACTTCAATTAATGAATTTAGTATAAAAAAGAGTTAAAGGGTATAAATACTAAAGTTTTTCTTGTTCTAACAATCATCATCTTCTTGTTCTAAAGTCTGGACTGATATGTAAATCTCTGTACAAGTCATGCTAAGTAGAAAAGTGTTATCTCCACTCTCCTGCATTGTCTATTCTTGGAGGGAGTCCTAGAGATGAAGCTCATCAGAAGACCAAAGAGTCATGCCTGATAATTGCCTATCTTTGCTACCAAAAAAAAAGATCTATCTAAAGGGAAACATGAGCAGACATCCATGATGTAGACCATAACAGCCATCAAGAAAGAATGACTGCATCATGAGACCCCTAAAAATGGTCACTCAATTCACCATCCTTATAAAGCATAATCCGTATATATGCGCACATCTTAATTACCGGTAACTTTTATCTTTGTCGTTTTTTATTATTGTTCTGCTTAATATGTATTAACTAATTTTACCTTACATATATTTAAAACGACTAACGTATGTATTTTAAGGATCAACTAATTCTGTTTGTTTTCTTGTTATATATATATTGACATTGTTAGCATACATATAAAGTCAACAAGATTTTTATTTATTTATTATTTCATTGTTAATGTGCAATATATATATAAGTTTAAACGTTTATTTCCTCCCAATCTGCTATATAAAGGCGGAAATCATTTCTAAATAAATTGTAAAAGTTATTTTGATTTTTGAAAGAATTCCATCCACCTTCTCCCGCACTTGTTTTTTTTTTCATTAAAGGTTTTTAAAAGAGAGAGAAATGAATACATTGCCATTTAATTTAACTAAACTCTATATTCATTTTATAATTACACCAAAATTCATATCGTGCATATATATGCGTGTATATATATATGCATCTTTAATTTGTTGATTTATATTTTAGAAAAGTACCTCACAATTATTGTTATACATATGTATACTTAATCAAACCAAATGCTTTTTAAATAAATATGTATTGGGAATTTTGTAATAGAGGGGTACAGTGAAATCTTCATATAATTATCTATTTAATATTCATCAAATCTATGTGCATAAATGAGTTAAATAATGATAATTCTTGATTAATCATGTTACAAGTAAAATGCTGATATAATGACCGCATGTAATTTAATTTAATGACTCTAAAAATAAAGGGGGGGGGGGTATTATTGTATAAGGGTTATTATTGTATAACGGATTTTCTAGCATAGTAACATGGGATCATATATCTATATATTAATTAATAAGGCTTTAATATTTATGGTCATTTGACCACATTCCCAATATTATGTTACTTAGTAATTAATATATAGGATATATGAGCACAGACTTTCACACGACCCACCACTCTCCACTCTATCTAATAACACTGATACACTCAAGCACATATATGCTGAAAAGATAAATAATCACCGTATATATACGTATTTCATGCTAAACCAGCAATCATCAGTTAGTCCAGATTATCATCTCCCACACATATATACTATAAGTGTTTAGATATATATTAAGATAGACAAACTTCATACTTTAATGGACAGGCTTCAATCTACTACACACTCCAACTCTTCAACCATCATCTAATTGAAAATCGGAGGATGGAATGAATGCTCGAAGGCCACCCTGAGGCCGATATTCTTGTCACACCCATGTTGACCTAAGGTCAATCTGAACCCCACATGTACAGGAGATAATCCATTTAATACATATGCAAGGATGGGTGTGTGAAAGTCTGTGCTCATATACCCTATATATTACATATATAGATACAGGTAGATAATAAGCCTGTGTTTCAGTTGTTACTTAGTAATTGTATCGTGTCTCTGCATTCTTTTACTGTTTTTCCAAATTATTTCATCCAGCCAGCTCATGAATATTGGATATATCAGTTGCATGGAATAGTGAATCCTGTTAAAGGGGCAGTGGGGAGAAATGGACCCTAAACTATCACAAAACCTTTCATTCCTAAACCTGGGTCATGCTTAGGAGAACAGGTTCCTTTCTCTAATAATCTATTAGAGGTGAAGCAGCTATCCATTAATCAAATTGGTGTCATGATGAAGATTCTACTATATTTAAGATTCTACTACATTTTAGAGATACACATTTAAATATATACATAATCACTGAATACCACACTGAATCTCACCCCTTTGTTTTATAATTATGCCTGTTGATTTATGATCTGTGCATTGCTATACAAATCTATTGTTAAAGATTTGTTGGGAGTATTTCACCTCTATTGCAAAAGGAGGTTGCCTTGACAACAGTTTGAAATTCTTGATTGTTATCTATATTGGGATTGTCTAAGTGTTTACCGATTTCTAATAGTTAAATATGTTTTAGTATAAATGAGGATATGTTTAAGTCAGTCTCCAATTTGTTTAGCTAATTTAAACATGTTGAGTTTATCATGTTCTCACACCATAGATTAATTTCCAAACTTCTTCTCTACCTAGTCAAATTCATCTCTATGTTTAAAAATGCATATCAATCACTGAATCTTATATACATACATAGGTACTTTCTTGTTATTTGTTAATAATTGCATTAAATGAAATATAAACAATCTTACGCTAACAATAAACTATAGTTTATAATAGTTACATTGTTACAAAGTTGTAGATGTTCATTATTGTATAAACTATAGTTTATAATAGTTACATTGTTACAAAGTTGTAGATGTTCATTATTGTATATGTGTGAACCTGATCATCACATACTAGGATTTCTAAGAGTCTTGTCTCTACCTGACCACCAGGCTGCATTAAGAAAATTAACTCTTGTGAGGTTAAGGGAGTGAGTTACTTAGTTATGATCTAGAAGAGTAGATGAAGTTTGAATCCCCTTTACCTGTCTCTTGGTCAAGTTAAAGCAACTAGACTTTCTGACATATTATCTATCTATCCATCCATCCATCCATCTATCTATATATATTTGATTCAACATTATAATTTATTTTTCCTTTCAGATATTTATTTCTGTGAATCTGGACCCTGTCTTCTTCAATGTGATTCTCTTCAGTATTTCTTGAGTAATCAATTCTTTCATGTAACCCCAGTTCAAATTCATTCTTCTTATCTGTTTGTGTTTATTACCATTTTTTATTTTAATTCTACCGAACAATTACTAATCTATTCTTTATTATCACATTCCACTTGTCCAATATATTTGTGTTTTTTTCCTAACATGTATGTGATTATTTCAGCATATATTTGGAGCAATGTTTTCTCGATCATGTCCACATACTCATTGTTGCCTAGAAACCATGATACAATCATTTTTGATTCTCTTAAATTGACAAAATATAACATCAATTGGTATAAAATGCTTTGAATTATACTAACCCATTTTGATGTATAAAATGTTAAATATATTATAAAATTAAACCATTGAAGACAAATTAAGAGTGCAATGATCATTACCAAATTAGTGTCTCACTTATCTGCTCATCCACAGAAAGAAATATTTAATGATAACATTATGGACAAATAAATTATATTGGATATTTGACTATCATAGTGATCTGTTTATTTTGTTTTTCAGATAATTTGGGAATCATTTAGATCAGGGGTACACAACCATTTTGATCTTCATATTCCCATGGATTTTAGTAAATTATCCAGTATCCCTCTATTCATTCTAATAGGAAACAAGCAGGTGGAGGATGTTCCATGCAATAAATCATGCACAGGAAGTGCAGATGCCATGGAGGCAAGCCTTGACAGGATACCGATCTGGCAATTTCACTATCTATCTTGAATCTTAACTAGCATTTTGAGTTATTGGACGCTGTATTAAAAAAAAATCTAAGCAACTTCACTTTGTTCATATCTGAAAAAGACGTACCAACCAATAGCTCAAAAATGTCGACAACTAAACTATTTGGGAATATCTTAATAACATCATATACTTATTTACCTACTATTCACCTCAGCCTTTGGACAAGCTTCTCATACTCTCTGGAGGTATGGATGTCCCAGATTAGTAATACCTAATCCAGATGGTGCCATTTTCTAGGGTCTAAAAAAAGTGACATCATTTTATTTTCACCTGTAATGTCAATTTTTTGTAATCATAATCTTGGATCCAGTTTCCCCTGTTTTTAAATTTACAAAAGTTGATTTTATACATATATATTTTTAATAATGATATATTTTGTACCATCTTAGAATATTAGTCTATATAAAGTTCAAAAAATAAATTGTACACTATGGCTTTAACAAATTTTAACAATGATTAATTATTTCCACAATTTCTCTTACATCTTATAAATTATATCATTGGAAATTATATCTTTAATGAACCAAATAAATAAGCTATATATACATGTAAAGAATGACACCCCACATCCATTTTCAATTTGTAATATGGATAATTCAGTCCTCCTTGTGAGCACATATTAGAAAACTATGCAATAAAAGATTTTCAGCCATAGAATATATTCTATATTTTTGCTTTGAACAGTTCCAATACTCATTTACACACCTCCCTTTTAACTTGATGAGTCCAAATGCTTTGAATCAGAAATCCTAAAAGTACAAATGAATAGCAATTCTCAGTTTAAATATAAACTGTTAAAATGCTCCAAAGTATAAGTATTAATACAAATGCATAAGAAAATAGGGTACCTGGTTCAATTAACTGAAGACTTGAAACTAATTGGTTGTCTACCAGAGTTTATATTATGCACATTTGTTTAATGTCTATTTTTTGTATTTATCTGATGAAATCCTGTAATTCAATTTTCACCACTTCCCAATCTTTGATCTAGTAGAAAAGCTGCTTATGTACGCATTCTCATTGGTAATACATTTTTTTTTAGAATTTGCAAATGATTTTAGTGAAAACGTTAACAAAATTTAAATTTTTAATTTTATATGGGATTCATTATTTTTTAATATAGTGTCAGAAATTGTACCTAAACATAATTTCTGACACTATATAAACTAAAAAGTAGAAAAAACATATATAAAAATTAAAGAACTGCTTTTATTCACACAAATGTACAAAAAAAACCCCAATTTCTTCAACTTTCTTAGTATTTTTAATATTATGCAACTAAATAAAAGCAAGCGGTACTCATATTTAGAAATATAGATTATTTCTCAACATGAGTGTTGGACACTTATTTTGGTTGCATAACATGAAATGAGATGAAGAGTTATTACTGAAAGTGAAAAATTTTGAGGCATTTGAAAAGAAAACTGATATTTAATAAAATGTGACTAACTCCAATTTTGTTTTTTGTTTCTACAAAAGTAGTCATTGGACAGTTTATAGATGGTTTGAATCAATTAAAAGGCAAAAAACAAAAAATGTATTTACTTCGCTTTTAGATTTATAGTATATTTATAATTAAGCCACTAAACATCACATGATCACCATTCTTTATGCTTACACAAGGTGTTTACACAGAGGCTAAACTTTTCAAATAGTAGCACCACTCAGTGCAAGCCAGAGCAATCAATGGATGCAAGAAAGTTTGTATATAAAATCCCTATCTAGTGCCTACTCATCCAATATCCTGATAGATTTTAGCTTGTGGCTTTCACCATCAAGGAGACTTGGATCTGAGAGCACTGCACACAGATCTTACAATCTAATGCAACACTCCAGCAGCCACCTTTTATATTATTAGCTAACTATAAAGCTTTGAATCCAAAATGAAAACACAACAATGTTTACAATTCCAGCTCACTAGCGTTTATAGTTATGTAGACCTGAACTCATTTCAGCATCTAAACTTTTTGTTGTGTTTGGTTCTTTAGTAACCACAGTCAACATAATCCTGTTGGGCAGGATAGATATTAAGCACTAAACATCATATAATCACCATTCTTTACATTTACACAAGCTGTTTACACAGAGACTAAACTCTTCATACAGTAGCACTAATCAGTGAAAGCTAGGGTAATAGATGCAAGAAGATTTGTAGTTAGCTAATAAGATAAAAAGTGGCTGCTAGAGGGTGGCATTAGATCCTAAGATCTAGCTGAAGTGCTTACAGATCCAAGGCTCCTTACTGACAAAAGGCACAAGCTAGAAACTAGTCTGGGGATATTGGATGAGCAGGCACTAGATAGGGATTTTATGCACAAACCTTCTTGCATCCACTGTTTGCTCTGGCTTGCAATGAGTAATGTTACTGTGTGGAGAGTTTCGTCTCTGTATATTGATGATTGTGATAACTAATTCAAAAGATAATCTTTGAATATTTTTAATGTTTTGAATAGAATCTGTAAAGACATTGGTTTAGTAATTAATGTTTAATAAACAAGTGTTTTATTATCCAGTGATGAAAAAAATTTTTTTTTGCATTCTTTAATCTGAATTGTTATATATATATATATATATAGTACCAATATTGAAATTGCCACATATTAATTTTATTTTAAAAAAAAATATTAAAAATAATAAATGACTTATAAAAATCTAAAAGGTTTTTTTTAGTAAACAAAATCAGTTTGCTGTCAAAAGTAAAATTAAAAAATCAGAGTTTTAAAATAAAAATCTTTCGTAAAAGTTTTTGAAATAAAAGTTACAATTAATTAATCAGAAGGGGAGAGGGGTTTTTCATTAGAAAAAGTCAAACTAAAAGTTTTATAAAGGGAAGTAAAGTTTTTCTAATTAGTATTCATAAAAATAAATAATTTAAAGTTTAAAAAATATAAATCTCTTTTCATTCGAGCTTATTATTATAAATTATATATGTGCATGCGAGTGTGAATAAATGTATGCATAATAAATGTTATTATAAATAAATGAAAGTTAAAGATTATCATTAAAAAACACGGCAATGGCTATTAATTAAAAATATAAAACAATACTTCTGCATGGCTATTACTAATTAAACAATCTTCCAAAACACGTTGTCAAAGGATTATCAATGAAATTTCGACAACAGATATTGCCAGAGGATATTACAAGGACAACACTTCGCAGGTATAAATAGTAAAATTTTATCGGATAGAGTGAAGTTCAGAAATTAATTGAGTCAGTTAAGTCAAGAGAGGACAATCAGTTGAGTTGTCTCCAGAAACAAAATGCCATGCTGAGCAGCTTTAGGGAACACACGTCTTTCTCCAGCCTTAGTCAAATAAGATCAGCAATATCTGCCCATGAAATAATGTCAGCATAACATCTTAGAAAATCTCCATCAGTATCTAATTGTCTCCAATAGTAATAATCGTGAATAATAAGGAAACTCATCAAGGAAACATCCCAGCCGGCTGGAAGTATTCTCACTTAATTTAAAGCAGTAACCAAATGAAATGAAGTTCTATGTCTACATTCAAAATCCTAGGTAATAATATTTCATATTCATATTTCTATAATAGCCATGCATTGCATTAATTCGTAACGCCTCCAGAGACAAGTAATTTGAACTCTATAATCATGCATAAAATGAACTATTGATGTGCGTGTTTGTGAATGTATATGATTTTATAAATGTCAAACATTATTTATGCCTTTTCATAAGATATATATTATAGTGTATTAATTTAATATGTGCGTATGTTATATTAGTTAAAAAATTATAAAGATGTTTAAATTTAGTAAATTAATGTTAGTTAATAAATTGTCTTAAAACTTAAACTTTATTTGTCAGTCAATTCTTTTTATCAATTCCTTCTACCAATTCTTTTATTAATTCTTTCACCATTAATTATGTATAATCTGTTAGTGATTACAAATAGCTGAGCTAGTCGTGGATATTTAGGCATTGAGTTAGTGGCCATTATTCAAAGTGCATTATTTATTCATTCTTGAATAGATAGCTGGAGCCTGTGTTTATACACAAACAAAAAAAAGTGTTTTGAACGTGGTGTTGAACTCAACAGTTGAGAAGAAGTTATGTCCTGAAAATGTAACGCTAGTTATATATATTTTATAGCTATTGTTTGGGCATACATACTCTCCGAGTATGTTCTTCTCTGCCTAAGAGGCCAGTGTTTCAATGTCCCATATTCGAACCCGGTATAATATATATATATATCAATTCAGTAGGGTCTGTTTGCATTTAATTAATACTGAAGAAAACTTGAAGATTATTGTACCAAAATCTTTATAGATTGTGTTCAAAGCAGTAAAAATATTTTGTAAGCCATCTGCTAAATTCATAAGAATAGCACAATTATAAATAAATTATAAATTATTATACTCTTAATTATCAAGTGTCAAAATTTCTGAACTCACAATTGGACATCATTCACTTCAGTTCTAATACATTAACGATTATTACTACTCATTTAATAGACTAGAGATTATCACATCATTCTTAACCCAGGTATTGACTTTAAATCCAGTTAAATATTAATATATCTGTATTTTAATAAATCATAAACACATGAGATAATCAATCCTATTTCAATTCCCTTTTTCCACATATAATATTTTTTCAGATATATTTAAATTTCCATTCCACTATGTATTCTTGGCAAGTCTAAAAACCAAAAGATAAGATTCTTGTTTCTGATTTTTATCAGATAAAATTAAAAACTTCACTACTAAAAAGAATATTCAAATGGTTTATTCTGCAGAAGTTGATAAGAAGTTTAATCTCTGGAAACCACTGAAGACAAGATCTATTGATTTTGTATTTCAAAATCTAATATTTTATCACTGAATTAAAGCATGCAGGGCAAAAATAATTAAATGGGTTATTGCTTAGATCCTAAAAAATTTAAAGAACTAAGAGTAGCAGAAACCATGAACCTGAGCCCCAAAGTCCACCACCCTATTATGCAGACATCAAACCTTTTCATATTTTAAGCTACTTATTGGAAAGACTACTGTCATAAAAATCAAAAATCAAATTTGGGCTGATATGTCACCGTAAAAGGATCCTTGATTCTGTCTCCAAACTTCCTGCTGTACCATCTCTAAATCAATGCATCTTTTTCATAATGATATAGTTTAATTATTCACCACAAAAATTTTGAGGTGCCTGTATGTATGGATCATTAGTTATGGCATGGAATGTGACTGTGTTTCCTACCATAATCCAATGATGGAACATTATGGTAACAAAACTATTACCAAATTCCCCTGTACACGCTAACATTAAATTTTGTTTTAAATTGGGCAAAACTGTTACAAAAGCATTTAAAATGATTCCCAACTATGTATGGCATTGAAATCATATATCACAAAAACATTTCCAAACAGTCTGTAAGATTTTGTGATATTAGAGAAAGCTGAAGACAATCTATGAAAGTATGAAACACTTTTCATGTCATAACTCATGTTCCAGCCACACTAGTGTCTTTATACACTGGTAAATGGCTGTGATAAAGTGCAGTTGAGATGAAAAATGTATTGATATAAATGAAAAATAAATATAATTTGTAAATAATAAAAAAATCCAATCTTGAAGATATCTTTAACTTCACCATAGTTAAAATTTTTTATTAATCATATTAGGAAACTTGTTATATTTATTATCTCTAAGATATCTATTATTAAAAATAAATAATAGTAAATTATTTATAAATAAGTGTAAATTTAATTCTATGGTAAACTACAAATAGAAAAATGAATGCAAGAAGAGAAAAGTGTAGAGATGTAAAATGTAGTTACTTTCTCTTTATTTGCTATTCACAAAGTCAATTGCTGATTACAATTTTTTCTGATACTAAATTTCCCCCCTAAAACTTGAACATATAAAATGATTTCTTACACAAAGACAAAAGTTTATGTGTACAGGCTGTATAACCAGATGCCTTATTAGCCAAGCTAAAGTATTATAAACTGCTGTAAAACTCTTATTTAATCCTCATATTTCCATTACGAACTATAATCACCAAAATCAGTTCTGTCCTATTTTAATAAAATCTATATTCATTCCCACAGATTTTTTATTCATCTTTCTCATAATTCAAAAACAAAAATAATTTTGGTCCATTACATTTATTACAATCATCAAAAAAATTCATCCTGATTTTTTTTTAATATCCTATACTCCAAAATTCTCTCCCCTATCTGTATTTAAATTGTACAGATCAAAACCTTATTCCATTTGTCTCCTATCCTTGATGCTTCAAATTTCCATTCTGACACTAAATAATAATCTTCCTCCAATCTTATAATTATATTACTTTAAATTATTTTTTAAATATTCATTACACATAACTATTTTTCTGGAATCTATCTTGCCATCTTTTACAAATGGGTACTTATAAAGACCAATGAATACGAGGTGCCATTATTCTTAGATTTTGTAAATTATAAAAGAGCTTTTGATTCTATAGGCATTTCCCCAGTGATTAAAGCATTAAATCATCAAGATATAGACCTGGAATATTGCCATATTCTGAAGGATGTTTATCAAAATATAGCAGTGATTAGATCACACAGTGATATTAAAATTGGCATTAAGAAGGGTGTAGAGGCAGATTCTACATCTCAAAAATTTTTTACAATAAATTTTATAAGAAGTATTTTGTGAATTAAAGTAGAAAGCTAAAGGAGTAAGAGGAATGGAGATTATTTAAGTCATTTAGATTTCGCAGTCGATGTAGTTGTTTTTTGCAAATAATGCTTCAGGATATGTTGCAAGAGTTATCAGATGAATGTAAGAAAGAAGAATTAAAAGTAAATGTTAAAAAGACTAAAACAATGTTCAATGGATTTTCTCAAAAGATGAAAATAACTATTGATTATGATGAGTTAGAAGAAGTTAAAAGTTACAAATACCTTGGTCAGATATTACTACAGATAGAAACATAATGGATGAAATTAATCATAGAATTAAATTTGGTTGGAGTGCTTTTAGTAAAAATTTACTCAAGATTAAAAGAAAATATGTCTAATGTTTGAAAATAATGATATTTAATAAATGTATTTTAACAGTTATTAGTTATGGATCTGGAATTTCAACATATAACAGAAGAGCAATACAACAACTTCATACTACTCAATAAAATATAGAAGCAAAACACTCCATACAGTAGCACTACTCAGTGCAAGACAGAGTAATCAATGGATGCAAGAAGGTTTATGTATAAAATCCCTGTCTAATGCATACTGATCCAATATCCCCAAACTAGTTTCTAGCTTGTGACTTTCACAATGAGAAGCCTTGGATGTGAGAGCATTGCACCTAAATCTTAGGATTTAATACAACCCTTCAGCAGCCACCTTTTACTTTTTTAGCTAACTATAAAGCTTTGGATCCAAAATGAAAACACAATAATGTTTTCAAGCTAATCTCATCAGTTTGTATAGTTATATAGATATGAACTCAGTTCGGCATTCATACTTTTTGGTATCTTTGGTTTTTTAATAACAACAGTCACCATAATCCTATTTGAAAGGATTGGTATTAAACTATCAAACATCATACGATTACCATTCTTTATGCTTACACAAGCTGTTTTTTATAGAGGCAAACTCTGGCTTGTACTGAGTGGCACTACTGTATGGAGAGTTTTGGCTTTGTGAAAAACAGCTTATGTAAGCATAAAGAATGGTGATCATGTGATGTTTGATGGTAAAATATGGAATGATGTATGATAGAAAAAGCAAAAAGAGACCCAAAAATGAAATACCTCGGTAAGAGAACAAACAGGTGTTACTGATATTATTGAAAGAATTAAAAAAACAAATGGAATTGAACTGAATACATTGCTAGTGGAAATGATAGTGGATAGGTAGTTGAAGTCTTAAACGTGATTCAAAGAAATTGTAAAAGCCTAAGACTATATTTGAGGTAGATGAATGAAATAAGGAAGTTTACTAGTATGATATGGAGAAAAACGACTAGAGGTTGAAGAATTGGATTAAACTTTGGAGATAGCTTCATTTTGCAGTTGATTGAATGGCGAAAATGATTATATTTTCTCTACAGGCTTACTTTATTTTTTATATAAATATATAACAATAAAATTTTTATCCATTATCTTTTCTATCTCGCCGTGTTTGGACATCTTCATTTAATTTACTTAAGCATTACTTTTGTTAATCTCTTTTCATTTGTACACTAATATCTTTTCTAACATTTGGTAATGCAAAATATGGTAGTGACCTCTATTGTGAAATAGAAGTACTAGAATGAAGTTTTGGCAATGTAATTAATTTGAAAATGATTACCGCAATACTTTTTTTCCACTCCAAAGAATTCTATAAATTAATTATTCTTGTTCACAATGTAATTTGTAGCTGTTGACATTTCTTAAATGTTTTATTAGGAGTTTTTAAAAACCCGTCAAAATGATTTAATCTTTCATTTTTTTTTTTCTAAATCAATGTAATTTTCAAATAAATTATAGAAGAATTTAAGATAAAACTAATTAGAAGAAACAGGTCAAATATTATTCAAATTTAAAATAGCATTTATCATGTTATTACAAAGCTTTTTTTTTTCACTATTTCAAAATACAATAAACATTAATAATAAATGTTATTTAAAAATTAGTTTGCTATTTTTCAGGTTTATTAATTATGTTATCTGCTATGATTTAAGTCATCAACCAGCTTGAGTCTAATGCATAATTACCTTCACATGCACTAAATGGCTTTGAAATTTATAGCTGCTAACTTTAAGGACTAGCATACGTCTTGACTGCTGCTTTAATACAATATTAGGCACCACTAAGGGCTTCTGGTTCATAAAGGTGGCAAAAATTAAAATATACTATAATGTATATGCCATATTTATTTTTTATACTTCTATTTACTTTCATAGAAAGATCCTCATCATTTTCAACTATTATCATTCAACTCCAAGTTCAATCCAATTTCTCCACATCACCCTAGAACACTTCCTTATTTCAATCATCCATCTCACATGTGGTCTCTTTCTAGGTCTTTACAATCTCTTGGAATTTAGTTTAAGATTTCAACTCACCATCTACTATCATCTTTTCTAGCAATATGTCCAATTCAGTTCCATTTCCATCTCCTAACTCTTTCAATGATGTCGGTAAAACATGTTCTTTCATTCATTTATTTCATTTTTGATCCTTATTACTCCTATCATACTTTGTTGAGTGGCCTGAAGTTTCCACATTGCTCTTCTGTTAAGTATCAAAGTTTCAGATCCATAAGTAAGAATTGGTGAATCACATTTTTAAAAACTTTCCTTTTTAGAAACTTAGGCATATTTCCTTTCAAAATTAAGTTATTTTGGCTGAAAGCAATCCAACCCAAGTTTAGTTCTATGATTAATTTCATCCATAATGCTTCCATCTGTTTTAATAATCTGACCAAGGTAATCCATTGACTATTACTTAAGTCTATTTAGCATTTATGTTTAGTCCTACTTTTTTATCTAATAACTCTCACAACATTTCTTGAAATCTGGAAGCATTATTTGCAAATATAATTAAATTATATGCAAACTGTAGATAATTGAAATAATTTTCATTTATTGTTACTCTCTTAGCTTCCCATTTTAAATGACAAAATACTTCTTCCAAAACTGATGTAAAAAGTTTGGGAGATATGGAGTCATACTGTCATATATCCTTAACAATCTTAATCTTCTTAATATCATTATATAATATAAGAATTACTGTTGCATTTTAATAAACATTTTTCAGAATATGACTATCTTGGGTCTATTTTGATGCTCCAATGCTTTAATCACTGAAGAAATGAAGGAAGCCTGTATAAATTGGAAAATGAATTATTTTAATATTAAATGGGATATTGTTAAGAGTTTGTGAAGTTGGAAGAAAATGTGAAGAGACAATTGGTTTCAAAAATGGACATGTTCTATACTATAAAGGCACAAATACTGGCTGCAGAAATGGAGTTTGATTCATTATAAATAAAAGTGGAAGAATAACATTGTGGGCATTGATGATATATTAGACAGAATAGCAAGATTAATTATTCAATATAATGAAATATACCAAATGCAAATAATTCAGGTTTATGCCCCAACAAGTTCTCATTGTGATGAAGTAGTAGAAGATTTTTATGTGGATGTACAAAAGGCATTTAAGCAGACCAAATATTTTAAAATTCTCATGGGAGACTTTAATTCTAGAACTGTTAAATAATTAGAAGATGAAGGTAAATTTGGTTATTTTGGTAGAAATGAGAAAGAACTCAGACGTGAAGCTTTGAGAAAAATAGTAAATGGAAATAAATATGAACACATTCAAATAAAGTTATAGCAGAATTGGATTATATTTTTGATTAATAGAAAATATACACTTCATGATTATAATATTCTAATAAATTCAATATCGGAAGTGATCATTGATCATTAAGATGTAAGATACATGTTAATGCAAAACTAGAGACAAAAATTATTAAGAAAAACAATATTCACAATTGATATCTTATTCTTCAGAAACATTCCAATGAATTTAAGTTAGAACTTGAAAATCGTTTTAAAATATTAACAGATTTTGAAGATGGTTCAGATGTGAACAAAATCAATATGAAGATAACTGATACAATATTAAGAATTGCAATAAAGGTAGCCTAGCAACAAAATTTCTACTGAGACAAGACAATTTATAAAGAAAAAAAGTATAAAAAATATAAAAATCATCCATTAAGAATGACTAAATATTTAGAATGGTACAAAGAAATAATAACAATGATATAAATGAGATATTTATTTTATATAGCATGATGTTTATGAATTGTAATAAACTAAAGAGCAGCTTTTCAAGCTAATGCACATGCACTTTATGAATCTTAATAATAAATAAATACTTTCATTTCCAACACAAGATAAAGTCTTTGTGAAAGAATAGAATGAATCACCTATTCTTTCAACCCAAATGCATAAGTATGGGCAAATCTTAAGCACTGGAAATGAAAGTGTGAAGATTAGCTTGAAAAGCTGATCTTTAGTTTATTACAATTCATAAACATCGCACTATATAAAATAAATATCTCATTTACATAAGTTTAGTTTCATTTAAGAATGACATATCGTAAATTTTAGAAAATTTCGCAGGCGTCATTCATTCAGACATAGTAAAAAGTAATTTAAAGTGATTGGTTTATCTTCACGCTTTCATTTCCAGTGCTTAAGATTTGCACATACTTATGCGTTTGGATTGAAAGAATAGGTGATTCATTTTATTCTTTTGCAAAGACTTTATCTTGTGTTGGAAGTGAAAGTATTCACTTATTATTAAGATTCATAAAGCGCATGCACATTAGCTTGAAAAACTGATCTTTAGTTTATAACAATGATATAAAAAAATTTAAATTAGCAATTAAAGCTATTGAGGAGAATAAAATTTTCAAAAGTATAAATCAACATCTTGGTATTGATAAAAAACTTATTTCTGCAATAAAAAGATGGAACTATTATTAAAAAGAGAGATGGCATCATGAAATATGTGGAAGAAATCTATAAAGAATTATAGAGCAATAAAGAACAAGAAAAATTATACTCTTCAATTACCACATCTTTTGAATAGTCTAGAATTTTAATTTAAGAATTAAGATGTGCAATTATAACTACAAATAAGAGAAAAGTTGCAGGTAATGATGAAATTACAATCCATATCTTGAAATATGAATATTTTTTCTATGGTACAGGCTTTTTCATACCTGCACTTTTATATGTAATATATAGCAGGTTTGAACTCAGACTTTCACACAACCATACATGCTATCTCATACCACTGACACACTTGATCACACATGTCATCAGATTTTCAATGAAATGGATAGCTGAAGAGTTGTGGGTGGAGTGGTTTGAAGCCTGCCTATTAAAGTATGAAGATTGGCTATCTTAATATAAGCTGAGCTTTGATTGTATATATGTGTGGAAATGATAATCTGGACCAACTGACAAGTGCTGGTTTAGCAGTGGTATGAGATAGCATGGATGGTTGAGGGTGTAAAAGTCTGAGTTCAAATCCATATCTTAAAAAAACAAGTCAAAAAACAAAAATTGTTATAAATCGTATATCAAATGTCTAAATAATAAAAATATACCACATAATTGGAAGAATATAACATTAATTTTAATAGTTTAAAAAAGTGATGAAGAAGATATTACAAATTAAAGATTTATCAATCTTTTATCAGTTCTATACAAAATTTTTATCAAAATTATACAACTTGTCTACAGAAATCTTTGAATTTCAACCAACTAAAAGTGATTTTAGCACATTGGATCAATCCAAGTTTTAAGAGAAGTTATAAAAACAGGAAAAACTCTCCATACAATAGTACCACTCAGTGCCAACCAGAGTAATCAATGGATGCCACAAGGCTTGTGCATAAAATTTCCATCTAGTGCCTACTCATCCAATATCCCCAGACTAGTTTCTGGCTTGTGGCCTTCATCAGTGAGGAGCCTTGGATCTGAAAGCATTGCACCTAGATATTAGGATCTAATACAACCTTCCAGCAACCACCTTTTATCACTACTTACCTATAAAACTATGAGAATAAAATTGAAAACACAATAATATTTTCAATCTAAGCTCAATAGCTTATATAGTTGGCACTGATGTGATGTGAAGAGAAGTTATAGAAAGAAAAGGAACCAAAGGATCTCCTTTCAATTAATAGCAAAATATATTGGATAATAAAAGTGTATGAATTCATCTTTGTATTTATTATCTTTTAAATAACTGAAAAACAGAGCTACATGATCCTTAAGAAAAAAGGCATATGGTGATATGATCCAATCAAAACCTCATTTTGGATATCTTGATATAAGGATATTTTATGGCTAGAAATGATTGAAAGAAATCTGACTAGTTTGCTGATCATACATATTAAAGTATGAATAATGTGTTTTGTTAAGAAAATAATGTATTTGTTTAATAATCAAAATATTCCACAGGAATCATGTATACACTGTATTATTTATAATATTCTTTATTCATTCATTCTTTTATACAAATTAAATACAGGTCAAAATATATTTACACCAATCAAAATGTATTCTTCTATTAAGCCCTAGCTAGCTTTTATGCAGAAGAACATTTTTATAACAGTTTATATATTTATAATTTAAACCACTAAAACATATGATCATCATTTCCCATGCTTATACAAGCTGTTAACGCAGTAGCAAACTCTATACAGTGGTCATTGCAGTGATCAATGGATGCTAGAAGGTTTGTGCATAAAATCTGTTATCTAGTCCCTAATCATCCAACATTCCCAGAGTAGGAATTAGATAGGAATTTTATGCACAAATTTCTAGCATCCATTGATTACTACGGCTTACACTAGGGGACCCCACCTGAAGGGTTTATTACAGTTTAGTCTGCAAATTGTATAAGGAAGGCATAGAAAATATTAGGCATTTGTTAATTGAATGTAAATGCCTGAAAGCAGAAAGAGTACGAATAATAAAGTTGTGGAAGAATAAATATAAGGAAAGTAATTATACAGAAAGTGGGTTATTGGTTTTTATGCCGGGTTTGGGAAAAGATAAGGGGGTTTAGATATAGAGTCATAGAGTTGACAAAGATTATGTTGTGGAAATGGGATGGAGCAGAATATGGAAAAACGTAAGGGGGGGGGGTGAAATAGAGAGGTAAAGTGGCTAACAGGTTTCTCTGGGTATAATTGCTGAGAGTTTAATAATGCATCACATCAGTTTTATATTTACATTGCTAAGTTTAAAATAACAATATATACTTCACCATATTAAAAGAAAAGTTTCAGATTGGTAAAATTATCTATTTATTTATTTTTTGGTTTATTTCAAAATGTTTTTATTTACCTACATGCATGTGTTAATGAAAGTATGTGTATGCAAGTATTTAATTACAAAGGAAAGTTCTCAGAATATAACTTAGATTTAATAAAATAATAATAAGTTATTATGTGTGCATTCAAGGTTGCCTTGTTATTTTTATTTTTTCATTAAAAACTTTATTTAAAAATAATAGTATTATATGAATAAAAAGAAAACAGAAAGAATGTTACTGAGAATATATTATTATTTTTTTTTATGTGTTATAGCATTGGCCGGGAAGCGAACCCGTTAATGCGGGACAACTGCTTGTAAGGCGGCTGTGCTGATCACTCGACCACCAACGCTTGAGAATGCATTATTTTAAATGCATCTTATCTACAGGTGAAATCATGATTTACACTTTTTAAAAATTGCACATATTATGGTTTAAATAATTATTATTTAGAAATTATTTATTTATTCTAAATCATCAAAGGGTTCTATGGCATCTGGAAAATTTTTAAAATGACATTTGGAATGAAAAAACATTCATCAGAGTTTAATTTTAAATTTTGTTCTAAAGTTTCCATGCTTTGTTTATGTTGTCATCTGGGTATAATTGTCATAAGGTCAATTTTTTATGCTTATTTTCTCATCATTCGATCTTGTAAACAAAATGATACTTGAATAAATAAACAGGTTCATATGGAGTCGCAAAACCTCTCAAACCATGCACCTCCTTGAGAAGTCATTATTGAAGAATCATCATGCCTCATTGAACTAAACAATCATTTAGCCTCATGACAACAAATAGGATCTTAAACAATTAACAAAGATTCCTAAGTGAAAGAGAAAAATATTCTATTTTCTTCATAATTTACAATTTTAAAATTTAAAAGATCTAAATATTAATGACATTAACATTTGATTATATTTAAATTATTTACCATGCTTGAATTAACTGTTTTTGCTTCTTACTGTTTTGTTAATTATTTAAGAAATGAACAATTTCTAAAAGAATCTCATTCTACTTCAGATATCTGTATTATTTGCATGTATACCCCTTGAACTGGCAGGATACCAAAAGAAAATCATTGCCACCAGAAATCAACTCCCAAGAAGAAAAAAAGAACTTTATTTTGTAATATATATAAAAAAGAAATTTTATTTGTATGCTTAATATTTTTGTTATTGTTTAAAAAAGGAGAGATAAAGATGTTTTATAGCTTTCAAAGTTTGCAGTGAATCCAAATTGAACAACAAATATATTGTTTTTATAGATTACATTAATGATATGTGAAATGAATTTTATGTCTTAGTTAAAGCATAGCAAATATGATTGATTCATTGAATTAATGGCTATTAATATACCATGACAGCTATAGTATTTATTATATTTAAGTTAACTAACAATGTGTTGTCTATAATGTATGTTTGCATGAAAGTACAATTTAAGAAGTCCAGTTGTCATTTAATTTAATTCTATTTTAACTTTGAAGTAACTGTTATTCATATTCATTTAAAAATAGCATGTTCTTTTGGTTTACATGGTTTTATATTATTATATAGTGATTGAGAAATAAATGTTCAGTTTTGTATTTTAAACCATTAAGCATCACATAATCACTATCTCTTAATACTAGCACATATTTGTTTATAAACAAAGCAATTTCATTCTCATAGTTTTGTAGTTAAGTAGAAGATAAAAGGTGGGTGCTGGGCGGTTGCATTAGATCCTAAGATCTAGGTGCAGAGCTCTCATATCCAAAGCTCCTCACTGACGATGTCCACAAGCCAGAAACTAGTCTGGGGATATTGGATGAGTAGGCATTAGATAGGAATTTTATGTACAAGCCTTCTGACATTCATTGATTACTCTGGTTGGCACAGGGTGGCAATACTGTATGGAGAGTTTTGCTTTGTTTATCTTGTATTTTACTTGAAGATATGGCATTTTTTTAAGTGAATCTTAAGCTTTGTTCATTTCTAAGTGAAATATTTTGTTTCCAAAATTATTTGCCCTTCTCGAGCTTTATTTTTAAATATGCATATTTTTCTATATATATTATAATATAAAATTTTGGGCAGAAAATCAAAAATTTGGCAACATAACAGGGCTTTAGGCTCCAGTGATGATATCCCAAATTTCCAAGAACCGGTTCTCTAAAGGCAGGTGGTATTTAAAAACCTATTCTGTTTATTTTTCTTCTTTCTAAGTGTGGAAGCAAATCACTTTTTGGTTTCATACCCAAAAAATTTTGGCGACTTCTTAGAAATTTTGCATGACCCCCCCCTCTCATATACAAAAAAGTATATATAGATAGGGAATTATTTGATAAGTGTCAAACTAACCACTTTCATAACTTTGACATAAATCATTTGATAGAAGTATACTAATAATTTTTTAGTCATTCATTAAACTAGAGATTATCCATTTCATGTGTAATGTTTCTATAGTGTAATTTTCACTAACATCTGGAGGAGTATAATCTTAAATATATGACTAAAGACATAAAAAAAGTATGATTCCAGAAAGCAGATAGAAATCAATTCCTACCTAGTGTGAGACGTGGTGTAAAAATACCAAAATCAAACTTCTTTGAAGATAATACAGTATCCCAGTAAAAAGAAGATTGGTAACTGGTTCTCTCTTCAAACTGCCTGCAGCGCCATCTTTGAATCAACACATGTGTTATGTAGTAACATAGTTTAGCTATTTATTACAAAAATTTTAATGCATGTCAATCAAAAATTACAGATATGAAATGTGACCATCATCTTGACTCATGATGTAATAACATGCTGACATTAAGTTTTATTTTAAATTAGAAAAAAATGCTACCAAATGTTTAAAATGATTTAGAGTGTGTATGGAAATGAAGCCATAAGTTGCAAGAATATTTTCAAGTGTTTTGAAAATCCTGATAGGTAGTAACTATTTGACCACCAGGTGCCTCTCTCTTGGCATCCTTTTTTATAAAGAAATTCTATATAAAGCAAGTCTTTAAGATAGATTTTTAATTTAGAATAAAATATTGTGTATGTATGTTCTCTACCTTAAGGCAGATTGAATAACTAAGCAACAGTATTTCAAGCAAGAAAAAATACTTGACAAATTGTTGGTAACAGTTGGCCATTACTTCGATATTTTAATTTTGCAATGATGTCCTAAATTTCTATTGAGTCTTTTACCTCACAGAGATATACAGAAACTGCCTAACAGTGATGACCTACACATAGTTTGATTAACATTGATGGTCTATGCATTGACAAAACAGCATGGTTTAAAATATTTCTAGCATAAACAAAGGGTGTGTGATGAAAAGATCAACCACCACAATGAATAGGTCTTCCGAGATCTATGATAGAAGTTATGCTTTAAAGCAATATTTTTCAAAGTGTGATGCACATAATTTCTGGGTTTCACAAAGTGATCTTTAAATGTATAGTATTAATATCATCCATATTCCTTATGACCTTTACAAAAGTGTAGAAGTTCTGAAGAAGATTGCTAGGGCAATCAAAACTGTCATATTAAATTGTAAAAAAAATCATGGTAAAATAATAAAGAACATAGATCATATTAATATTATATGGATTTGGCAATGCACTAGGAGATAAAGTTATAATACTTCATAAAAAAGATAAAGAATACTGGAAATTAATCTTTAAACAGCTATCGTTTTTTTCTCACTGGTCAGTCCAGCTATTGATCAATAAATGTGTATTTACTGTTAATGCAGTGATTGTAAAAGATAAAAAACAATGATGGTAATAAGATATCAGCTTCAATTATACTAAAGAAATACATTCATGTGATTTGAGAAGGGGGGGGTATGGTTGTAATTTATCTCAAATTGTTGCTATTGTGTTCTTGGATCATTTCCAAACAATTTGGCTTTTCTTGTACGGTTTGGTGCAGTGGTGAATTTGTGAGATAAAGATCCATGGATCACAGTACAACTTGGTCATTTTCAATGTACCCATATCAAATAAAGGTGCATCTTTTCCTTCAGCCAGAAAATGAAAATATAAATAGATTATGGGATGTACATGCACATACAAAAACTATACAACCAAACATGTATTCTTAAAACACACACTGATATAACTTATAAAGATCATGAAATGTCCCCCTGAATGCCAGATTCTTCAATTAATTATAGGTGAATATGTGCAGTGATGCAACAACAATAAACAAAGTGAAAAAAAATTTTTGATGCGAAGACATATCTTTAGAAATAATCAGAAATGTTCTAGCTATGGTGATTCTTGTGATTTTCTATGGATGTGAACAACGAACAACAAAAAGAAAGATAGAAAAAGTATTCATCCTTTTGACTGTAGGCCCAATAAGGTCTTTTGTAAATTTCAAGAACAATCATAAAATAAAACAAGCAGGTATTTGATCAGATGTGAAGCACAAATGATCAGATTGGGATTTTTCTGTATTTGATTTATCATTAGAGAAGTGTATGGTGTTCAAAATGTTGAGGGTAAAAAACGGGTGACCAAAAATGAGATGGTTTAACTCATCACAATTATAAATATGCCTGAAAAAACAATTGGTCATTCTGGAACAAAAGCTATTTATATGGCTGCCAATAATTATCAGTTTGATGACACTTAATATTCATTTATTTAAAGCAAAAACAACAGCGTATAGCTAATTACATCCTATACATAGTAATAAAAAATGCAATATATATTACATAATAAAGAAAAGCAACATATAAATAGTAAGTCTAAAGTAATCAAAAATATTTAGATGCAAAAATATTATAGAATTAGAATGTGAATGAAAAGTATCAACTTTAATAAAAATCTGATTATATAAATAAAAGTGACTAAATAAGAAGAAACCTAAGCATACTGAAAAAACATGGTTGAAAACAAAAAGAAACAGTCCAGGGTATTATGCACAATAACTTAAATGACATTATAAGAGGTAATGTCAATAATGTTGAAAAGAAATTTAAGATGTCTAAAATGATGATGAAAATAATGTTGATAACGAACTGAATAAAGCTATAATTTTATTTAGAATTAGGATTTCAGATGATTGAACCATATTCTATAATGAGAATCAGTAAGATAAAAAATTCGTATTATCATTAAAAAAATAATATTGCCCAAAGATAATCTTTATGACCTTGAAAGCTTTACCAGCCAGATTTTCAATATAATAAAAATATCTATTATTATTATTATCAAGTTTAATTTCACAAAAATGAAAAATTAAAACAAATTCAAAATATGGATATATTAAAAAATGAACATTTATAAAGGTTACGGGTTAAAATTGTTTAGATCACACCAAGTGGGCTTCATTATAAATATCCATCTGAATAGCAAAATAGTATTAATTGGGTTATGAATAAAGGGCAGGCAACAAGATAGGTGAGAAAGGTAATACGATATGCAGAAGATTTGGATAAAGAATTTATGTCAGTATAGTTGTACAAAGGGTGGGATGATTGTATTAGGAGAATTGTTGAATGCTATAGTGTTAAGGAATGGGATAGAAGAATAGATGCATTAATAATGAAAAGGGAGTTAGAGAGATGGAGAACTAGTATGTAGAGTAAAAAGAATTTAAGTGTATATAGAAGTAAACAATATGGATGCAAGTTAATTTATGATAAGAGCAAGGAAAGTAGTTTACTATTTAAGGCTCGGGATCTTTAGCAACAAAAAAATGTACACATGAATGGAAAAACATGTGTGATTTAGTCTGAATGTTGTGTAAGAAAGGCATAGAAATTTTTAGGCATCTGTTAATTGAATGTAAATGCCTGAAAGCAGAAAGAATACGAATAATGTTGTGGAAGAATAAATATAAACAAAGTGATTACACAGAAAGTGGGTTATTGGTTTTTATGCTTAGTTTGGGAAAAGATAAGGGGGATTTAGATATAAAAACCATGGAATTGACAAAGATTGTTGTGGAAATGAGATGGATCAGGATACAGAAGAATATGGGAAAACTTAGGGTGGGGAATGGAAAGAAAAGTTAAAGTGTCTAACAAGTTTCTTTGGGCATAGTTGCCGAGAGATTCCTGACTTTGTATAAGGAGAAGTCACAGTGCGCCATATCTGAAGAAAATTGTGACCAATTGCTGATGTGATTCTTTTAAAGATTTTACAATCAGGCAATCTTTAAAATTATATAAATATTAAAAAGTTTAGATGCTAAAATACTATTCTGAGGAACATGTAAATTACATTTGTATCCAGAAGAAATTTTGTCACTCAATTTAACATGCACTGTATGGCCACCAAAAAAAAAAAATTGAAATAAGTCAGTAAGTTTAGGAGAAAATTATTTTTTGTTCAATTTATTAAGATGAATGGTATGATCAGCATTATTGAAAGCCTTTGATAAATTGAAATAAAATGTGATGATATGTTGAACTATTTCCATCATCTATCATTAAGTGTTGAATGTATAGAAAAGTTTAAACTTATAAATAACTTTAGTAATAATTCACAAATAGACATTCAGGTTAGTGATTACATAACATTTTGGAATAGTATTATTCTCCATCCTTTTTTAGGTGTCGCTGGCCTGACCTGAAACAACATTAGCATAGGAGTTGAACTTAAAGCCTTAGATTCTCGAATATCAAATTTTAAGGCAACACTCCAACCAAATGAGCTTAAAATTTGATATTTGAGAATGTAAAAGTATAAATTTGATTCCTATACTAATAATGTCACTGGTCAGGCCAGCAACACTTGAAGAAGAGTGGAGAATAATACTACTCGAAACATTGTGCGATTACTAACCTGTGTTGTCTATTTGTGTGTTATTACTAACAAGTTATTTGTACTTGAAAAGTTTAAATAAAGATACATTCAACATGATGGAAATAGCCCAATATATTATCACATCTATACCATCATCACAAAACTTCAGCATCAAGCCCATTGATATTCAATTGCATTTGCTACATGCTCACATATAGAAAAAAAGATTAGTTTTATAATAATTATGAAAAATTGGGTTAAATTTTAATAATATAAATATTCGTAGCTAAAAAAAACCTCTGACCATTAAAAAGATATATTATAGATTTTTTTTTTCTATTTTGTTGAATAAGAAAATAAATAATGCATAAAATGAAATTCAATTGGAGAAATAGAAAATAGATTTAAAAAAACCCTGGTTAATACTAATATTGCATGAACTTGTTAGTAAAACAAACATTATGCAATTGGGATAATATGATGTCTTATGAATTTTGGTTCCAGATTTATGTGATTACACAAGCAAGCTAGCTTAGATTGAAAAGTATTTTTTTTTCCAATTTGGTCTGATGGCTTGATAGTAAAATAAAGAAATAAAACATGGCTGCTAGAAACAAGGTGCATCAGATCCAAAAGGGTCTTGGTGCACTATTCTCAGATCCAAAGCTCCTCACTGATAAAAGTCATATGCTAGAAATTAATCTGAGAATATTAGATGGGATATCACTGAATAGGAATTTATTAAGCACTATCATCTGGCTTCTAATGATCATTAAAGCGTACACTGGGTGACAAAACTGTAGTGAGAAAAAATAATTTTCTACCTGATTAATATTTAAATACAAGTGTAGTTTATATACCTAAGTTAGAGGTAATGTAGGGGATTTGAACCCAAACTTTCAAGCTCCCTTTAGACATATACTCCTGATATAACTGACATACATGACAACATAGATGTAAAAAAGATAAATGGTCTCCAATATATGTAGTGCTGAATCAGTATTCATCAATTGGCCTGGATTATCATCACACACATACAGACACACATATATATATATAATCAGTGCTCCGCTTATATTAAGATAGCAAATCTTCAAGCTTTAATGGACAGGCTTCAATCTTCTCCAATTCTTCAGTCATCCATAGCTTTGAGAATCTGATGATGATACGTTCAAAGCTCTTGTTTGCAATTTTATTGTCATACCCATGTTGACCATAAGTCACCCTTGACCCCTCCTATTTAGCACCTTAAGACCATTTAAATATACAGAAGTGGGATGGGCAGAATGCAGGCTAAATCCGTAATATTTAAATATAAGTATAATATTTCACATGTATGTGGTCATGTGTGTCAGTTGTATAAGATAGTGTGTGTCTGAAGGGAGCTTGAAAGTCTGGGTTCAAATCTCCTATATTATTTGATTAATACTAATTATCTAATATTTATAATTAAAACAAGTTTTTCGCTTTCATTTCCTACTATGTTTATATACTACTGTGTCAATACAGGATCTGACCTTTTTGAATCTCTTATTCTATTGATCACCTTTCTGCATTAATTATAATGGTGAGATTATGTTTGTTTACCACGTATTTCTATGTTTTAATTAAACTTACAACATTTTTTGATTCCAGTTTTTTACCTTTTGTTTATCTTTTTTTGCCCTCCCCCCCAATTGTCCTTAGTTTATTAACTTTTTAAAATCTCCGTCCTGCTTACTTTACTGTTTTTTCCTCATTCAGAAGGTACAATATCTACACTCATTTATAAAGGAATAAATCAAATTGATTCTAATGACGTAAAAATTTCACTATTTTACGACATACAACTTTGGGGTGTTAGAAAAAATTATACTAATGGTATTGCGAGCAATAGTTGACTATCAGTAACATGCAAGGATTACTACTTGATTGTCCAGTGTTATAACTTGCTTTTGGTCAGAAAACCTAGCATCCACACATATTCTATAATAACATTTTTAATTAAAAGATAAAATTAATAACAAACCACTGACTTAATTTCGGTCCAGTTGGAATTGTTCAAAAATCATATTTACAAACACAATTAACACCACCCACAGCTCACCACTCTATCTCATATCACTGATACTCTTGAACACATATATGTCGAAAAGATAAATAATCACCAATATACGTATTTCATGCTAAACCAGTATTATATATATTGATACAGGTATATAATAAAACTGTATTTCAGTTTAAACACAATTAAGCAAAGAAAATCCCACATTCGTACTCATAGTCATACTCTCCAGTTGTCCGATTGGTTATAAGACGAAAAATTTCCATTCCATTTATCATTCCTGATTGTCAAAACGAGCGTAGTCGAAGATGAACTCTCTTCCAACAAAGTCATCAAAGGAAGGCTAGAAAACTTTCTTAATTCGTGACACGTTCTGAAGGTATTATAGTAACCTCAAAGTAATATATTTAGCTTCTTCAGTAGATGACAATACTATGTGAATGAGGCATGGCCGAAAGTTAAAACCAAATCACGGCCAAATAGAGACTTTTTCTTTTTAAAAAAGCATGCTACGAACTCGTAGCTAAGAAAACACTCTGAATTTTAAAACAAATAAGACATTATTTTCTTAAAAAGAAAGAAAGCTAATACCGCTGAGAGAGTGGAATTATTTATGTATTTACACACTTATTACCGTCTTTTCTATTAACGTTTCCTTCTTGTTAAATTTTTTTGTGTCACTCATTTATTTTTCTATCAACTTATTAGCCTATTAATTATTAGTCCAACTTATTATTCAGTTAATTATTAATTTGCATTTTATTATATCTATTTCCATATAAAATAGTATTTGCGTACACACTTAAAAAAATCTCTAAAAATTAACTAGTAAATGCAGGTTTTTGTTTTACCTTTTCTGATGCTAAACAGAAACACAATTTTTTACTTCACCCTATAAGTTTGAATAATGCTCTGTGTGGATAGAAGAGCGATAGATTGTGAAGATTAAGATCTAATCGCACTCACCTCTGTCATTTATAGCGCTCAAAACTTTTTATGAACTCGGCATTCAACTGTTTCCCGGAAGGTTTATGATGATGGCGTTTTAGTCGTATTTATATGTCGGACTATTTCCATCATCTAATATGAGTATACTTAAAAATTCAGTACTCACAGAATCTAAGGATCCAGGTTCTATTCCCATACTAGTACTATCACTGACCAGGCCAGCAACACCTGAAGAAGAGGGGGAGAATAATACCTCTCAAACCGCTGTGCATATACTAACCTGTGTGCTATTACTAACAGTTGAATGTAATTGGAATATTTAAATAAAGTTAAATTTTTCTAAAGACATTCAATACTCAGATGACGGAAATAATCCAAAGTATAAATATTCCTATTCAATTATTTCTTTACTTTGAATAACTATTTTATATATACATGTCAAGAAATTGTATTTGAAAAAAACCATGACAATGGCACATCACCTACCATAATTTAGGGTTTGAACCCAGTCTGTGGAATCTTCAGAAAACTGGCAAGCCTAATTCAAAGTCTCTCCACCGTTTGTCAATGAACGATTATTGGAGAGACAATTGATCAATAATGGGTTATTTCAATACTTCCATTTTACCTATTATATATATACTTTTGAGTCATGTTGTTTGAAATTCAGATTTCAGGCATTGCTAAAGCAACAAAGTTTGGGGGGGGGGGAGTGTGATTTGAACATTTTTATATATAATTTACACACAGTGTGTTCTAGTGAAAGAATGACTGATGACTAACAAACCAATGCATATGTTATGTACCAACATAATTTAATTATTCACCAAAATTTTAAAATGCTAGCATGTCTGGATTATGATTTCAAATGCGACTGTGTTGCATGCCCTAACCCCCAATAAGACAACACACTAACTTTAAATCTTGTTTAAATTGGTCAAAATTACTACCAAAATTCTTGAAGTGATTCAAACTGAATATGACAGTAAAGCCACGAAGTGCACAAACATTATCAAGCACTTTGCAATCTTTTATAATGGTAGGGAGAGCATTAAAAATGATCAATGAAAAAGCATTGTCACATGTCATGACTCATGATCCAGGTATGCTAGACCTTTAAAATTTGTATGGTGAACAGCTAAACAATGTTCCTATGTAATACATGTGTTGAATCAGAGATGGCACTGCAAGCAGTGTAAATAGAGAATCAGTCACATTTTTACTTGGACATAAAATAGTTTTAAAATTGCATTAAGAGTACAAATAATGGCAAATTCTCATCAATGATATACAATCATCATAATATACTTGGTAATTGTATTCCATATATCTCAGGCAGAATCCACTCTCATGTGTATGATTTGAGCTTTGAATCCAAAATAGAAACAGAAAGTTTAAGTAGCTAAGGATTTCAAAGCAAGTCTCTAGTGTATAGCCAGTTTTACTGTTATCCTCTTCTTCCCTTTCTAAACAGTAAACATGTTTTTAATGAATGAGATCATTTTTCTAATATAATCACAACATGACAATTCCAGCATGGTTAATTATGCTTCAAGTAAATATCCAATTAATTATCTTCTTTGCCGGTGCCACCCTTTAAATGCATAAATACTTATTATTTTTCCTCGGTGTCCAATTTTCATATCCATGACAATGCTTTGCTGCTGGAAAGCAAGGTTTTCTAGCTAATAAATAATTGAGATACAATGTTTAAACATTTATTGCAATTATTTATGGTAATAATGTATTTACAACATTTAAATGAGTTTGCCACCCATTAAGGTTGGCTAGATTACAAAGACGTGGTATAAACCGTGCAGATTGGAAAAATGCTATGACTTGCTCCAATAAATTTAACACTTTCAGAAATATTGGCTTACTTACTACTTGCTGTCAGAAGCTTCTTGCTCTGAACTTGAGCATACCTGAGAGTTCTACAAACAACTGGCAGCCTAGTTATTGTCAGAGTAATTCCATACGAACGAACTACTGTCCAGAACATGATTTAGTAACTCACTTCTGTACCAGTCTTTTTTCTTGAATGGAGTATAGATTTATAATACTTCTTTTACTTTACTTTGAACAAACAGATTTATTAAGTTAGTTTTATGATTGACCTGTTTGTGTCATTGGTTGGTTGTTTATATTATTATCATTTCATTGGTCAACTGTATTATATTATAAATCTGGTCTAGAGATTTCTACAGTTTGGAAAAGTCCATTATTGAGGATAAGTTTAAAAAGAGTCCATAACATAAAGAGTTAGAGGAAACACCATGGCTTGATCAGTTCTGATCTTTTTGATTTTTTAGTAGAGTGACAAAAATATGTACATCATTAAAACAAAATACAAAATAGGTGAAACAAAAGAGCTTTTGTAATGTCCAATTTTAAAGGACTGCTTCTGAGAAGAACCAGTAAAGTTAACTGATGTCTAAAATAAAAATTACTAAGATGAATTAATTAATTAATAGGTGAAAAAATTGTTTAGATAATAAATAAAGTGTGGTGTGATCACAAGTAATCAGTAGAATATTTAAGACTGCAATCCTCTTGATGGCTACTTGAGAGAGCATAATAAATTTTACATTCAACGAAGTTACAATGGATGCTTTATAAGATGTAATTAAAAATGAGAATATAATTAAAATTTTATAAGAGAAAATTTCTTATAAGTTGAGATATAATTATCCAAGATAAGTAGTATAACTACTCATGGACATTAGATATACCAAATAATTTTTCATTAAAAACCAGTCAACATTTAGACAAACCCAACATCAATAACAATAAATGATTCCAAACTGTTATCAAGGCAACCTTCTTTTAACAATAAGGGTGGAATTCCACCCATATTAATGGTGTAATATACTAATATAGACACTAAATATTGCAACTTGGTGACAGAGATTTAGCCTTAAGCATTATTACCCTTATCAAATATTTTTTTATTCATTTAAATGGAGAACAATATAGATTGGGAAACAAGTTATTTAATAAGATTATCAAACAACATAAGGCAATATTATCATTTGCTAATGCAATTGGTAATTGGTTCATCATACATATTTGAGTTTTAAATATACAGAGAGACATCTAAAGTAGTGAAAAGAATTAAACTATATTACCATACCCATAGAGTTTGGGTTCAAGTATCCCTATGGATACTAAATCTGTGAATAGTATAAAATACTATACGATTCATATGTTTTAATATTACAGAGAGCATACCAATAGCTCAAATAAGCTCTTAATTGATAAGTGCAGTAAGAGAAAATATTTAAAATCTTTATCTGAATACTCTTGTTCCCAGACCAATTGTTTTCGAGCTTATGGCTCACCTCAGCCGAGGAGCTAGAATATTCATACACTAGATCTAGTGTGAATATTCTAGCTCCTCACTGAAACCAACTGGTCTGGGGATAAAAGTATTTCAGATAGAGATTTTAAATATTTTCTCTCACTGCATTTATCAATTAAGAGCTTGTTTGAGTTATTGGTACGCTCTCTGTATTACATTTTTGTAAATACAAGCTTATAAAAGCAATGTTACATTATATATGACTTGCTTTATTGATAATTATGTTTTAGTATATATCTATATAGTATATACTTTTAATAAATGTATAATGTGTACAGTGCACAAGTACATATCTATGAAGCATACTAAAAATTTAGAAGTCATATAATATATATATATATAAATAAAAAAAACATTGTATAACATACATATAGTATATATCAATTAATTCATAAAAAATGTTTAATATACAGAACTCTAAGAGAAAATCATATATATAGGATATTAAAAAAAATGAAATTCTAAATCCTTATACCTACAAAAATATATATCCAAATTTAAATTCATATGATACTTTAGGTTATCCAAAATAAAATAAAAAAACTTGAAAACTATTAGAAAAAAATTGTTTAGTTTAAAGGATGTCAATAGTAGTTGATAGTTATTTAGGGATATTAAAGCTAACACATTACATGGAATCCCCCTCTTTTCTTTGTTTATGTCATAATTAATCCATGAAAATATATAACATTTACAGGTTTTAAAGAAAGATAAATTTCTTCTAACACAGGTTAGAATAAAGAGTTTTATTCCTAAATAAATAAGAAAAAACTGTTGTGGATTACAGAGTGAATTGTTTAGTGTAAGATGTCAGTAATAATTAATAACATCCTGCAACATTTTGTACCTCTACATAAAATAACCTATTCTTTTTTGTTTACATATATAAAGTATACATATTTTTATTAATAAATATATATAACTCATTATTTATCCTCTTTTTATTTATAAAATAAAGGGAATAAATAACCGATAAAGCATGTTAATTTATAATCTAATGAATACTCTCAGTTTCTAAATATGATAAAGTCTTTGAAAAATAAGGTGGATAGATTTTATCTTTTCAAAGTCTATCTCTGTTTAGAAAGTGAGAGTTTCCAGCATTATAAATGCACAGATATGGGTCGGGTGTCCCTATGACTATTACTAATAAGATACATTGTAAATAATTAATCTTTTTACAAACATAATTTTCATTATACATTAAAAAAGATTTAAAAAAGTTTGGTAATAATCATCTAATCCCCCATACCCTCTATGGGGTGTTGCTAGTGAAAAACAAATAGATATAACGTTACCGGGCTGTTTTTCAATTTTGTTGATTTATGTTTTTAAATTGTGGATTTGTTTGATTTTGATTTTTTTGTTGTTGTTTGTTATTTTTTTTTTTTTTGTAACTGGTTTGATGATATTTTTTAAAAATAAAAAATGTTTTTTTTGCTTTTAAAATATTCTCTTTTTTTTTTTTAAAACAAACATTTTTTTGTCGTTTTTTTTTAAAGAAACTTTTTTTTTTAATAACCAAGTCTTTTTTATTGTTTTTGAAGAAACTTTTTTTTTTGTTTGTTTATCGAGAAACAAGGCTTTCTCGACAGACCTCTCTAAGACCTGTCATCATATTCCTTATGGCATTTTGACACCTTCCAACTCAGCTCTACGCTTCACTGAAGCTGATTCGCTAAAAATAAATTAGACACCGCAAAAGCGATTCACACAGCCCTCAAACTGTCCCATGAGTGAATGAACACCTTCATCACCATTGATGCATTGAATTCCATTTCAGATGTTTGACAACACCTTAATTTCATTAAACCATCACAAAGACAGTTTTTTTGGGTGGGTAAAATATTTTCTTTTTTTGGGTTGAAGGAAGGCCACTGCATCTGCTTCTGTAGCAGGTAAATCTCAAAACTACAATGCTGAACGGTCATCTGCCACAGAACTGTTTTGATCTCGAAAAAGTATCAGAAAGTGCACGACTTGATCGTGAACTTGTCATTTAGTGAATTTTGACCCCTGACAATGAAAGTAGAGGCGTTTGAGAATTCTCTACAATTTTTAATAACTCACATCAATTACAATACATTGAAGCAAAAAAAAAAAATCCGTTCTAATATACTTTTCATCATTACAACTACATAAACTTTCATATCATACACTGTACAATAGTCAAAGAGTAATGTCTATAGAGAGTGTCATAGACTCATCACTAATAATGTTCAACATACTAGAGATGTTGGGGTAAGGGTGCATTTCAACATCTTAGTTTTTAAACAGTTTACAGGCTGTAAGATCTATGAGCGGCCTTGTAAATAGCATATTTATGTGCTTTAGTGTTGAAACAGTGCCATCGGGCGGTGTGGATCAATAGATGATGTATTACCAAAAGTTTTAAATACATATCCAATAAAAAATTGAATAAAATTTAGAAAAAAAATATGGCAGATGGAAAAATATGTAAAGAATTATAATGTGAATATTTTTAATAATTGCAAATCATTTCATTCTTTAGCTTACATAAGGTGTAGTAAATAGAAGCAGCTTTCTATTCTATTGTCCTCTAAAAATCTTGAGTTATTCCCACTCCAGATTTTTCTGCCATTATCATTAAGGTATGGGATTCAAAATTGGAAATAATGATGTTATGCACTTAGTAAACCAATTTAAAATACATTTTACTATTCATGCTACAAACCTGAAGCTCAAAATTAAAGCTTTTGAACCCAAGTCAATCTACTTGAATTTATATCTGACACTATCAATGAAAATAAAGTGCATACATTTAAAAAAGAATTAGAATAATTAAAAACATAATTTGCAATAGGTCAAATATAGATAAAAATTATGTGAAAGCTACTGAGCATCCTAGCGAGCTATGTATAAACTAATATAACTCTGTCAATAAATGAAAAAGTGCAATGCTTATATAAAATTCAAGCTAAAATGTAGATGGAACCCTTTTGTCCTTTTTATTTCTTGAAGGAGTTGTACCAGTATGGGAATTTTCATTAATTGTACACATTTCATCTATATTTGAGCTATCACAAACTATATATCTTTTAACCCAAAATGAATTTAATATTCAGAGATTGTTAAATATAAGGCTAAGATTTTCCCTATGATTTGTTACAATGATTTCAGAATAGCTTATCATTGTCCTGAAATTACATTAATATATAATTCATGTTCTGCATTGTAATATACCAATAAATTGAATTCTTACATAATGATCAAAGTCAAAGTACAGGTGGGTTCATTCTGTACTTTTTCATTTATTGACAGGGTTATATTAGTTTATGTATAACTTCCTGGAGTTTTCAGTAACTTCCAATAATTAATATATATATATATTGTTACGGATACCCTATCATTTTTCCAATACCTATTACACACCATGTGTCCCAATTCAAATCCAAGATCCACGATATTAGCATCATTTATTAATTACTAGGTTAGTAAATAATAAAACACAAATTGACTAACCATTAATTTCAACCCACATGTTAAATCCCAACTTAACTATACTATAGATAAATATTTATATTAAACTATCAGACAGACATGATAACTAACCTTTAATAATTATCATTTTGTTAAACATGTTATGATTCAAACACAATATAACAATGCAGGGAAAATAAGATCGGATAAATGAACGTGATCAAGAAATAAAAACTAATATTAAAGTAAAGAAATATCAAATAACATTTTTGTTATTAATAAATTACTTATATTAATATTCATTAAAAATGACATCAACAATGGATTGAAATGATGATCGTGAACTTGCTTTTAGTTAAACAACAAGTTTTTTTTTCTAAAAAGGGAGATAAAATTTCTTATCTGCTGAAAAACCTACAAATTTTTATCTAGAGGATTCGAATTTAAAATTCGAAGAGAAACATCAACCATTTTCAATATTTGAAAATCTGAGAAAGTGAGAATGAATGTAAAGAATTAAAGTTAACTAAATAAGGAATTTGAAATTAAAATCTTCAAAAGTAAATTCAAAATATCAGTAATTCACAGTTATAGATCCCAATATCTAGATTCGAGGGTATATACTCAATAATATAAGAAATATTGACATTACTTCACTCAAAACAAATCATTAAAGCAAAATATAAATAATGATAAAAACAAATATGCATTGCTAAGTGCAAAAATGACATCGGGAAAAGAAAGTTACCATCTATGGAGCTATAACTTGTCAGGATTGGGATGGAATTGACCTATCACTCCACACCTCCACTATGAAACATCAAGTTGATTCACAATGAATGGATCCTATAACTCTCTGCTTCAAAGCAGAAATTCCAAGGCTATCAAGGATAACTTACCTGGTGGATATTCTAGAACACATACGAGTTACCATCTATGCTTGAAATGGATTACTGGAACGATTCACTAGGACACTTTTCTATATAAACTTCAAATCCAAGTTAAAGTTGACATCATTCATTTTATTTATTTTCATATTTGATATAATATTTTTTTAAAACTTTAATATAGGAACAAAAAGGAATAATATTAGTGTCAGTATATAATATAATAAGAAATATTTTTGCCTTTAGTGTAAGCAAAATTGAATATAATTCATGATGAGTGCTTGACTGCATACTAACTTCATCATCATCAAAGGGAAAAGATAAGACTTTAACTAATACATATTTAATCCAAACATTTATATACTTGCAGCACATACATTTTTCTTAGTTTGTTCATATTAATGGTTGTTTTAAATGTTTTCAATATATTTGATTAACTATCATAAATGGTTATTGCACATTAGAAGGGAATCCCAAATCACTGCAATGACAGATAAGAATCTAAGATACTAAGTTAGTTAAAATAAATGAGACAAGGTAAAACTCTCATACAGTAGTACCACCCTGTGCCAATCAGAATAATCAATGGATGCCAGAAGGCTTGTACATAAAATCCTCAAGTCTAGTATAGTGATCATGTAATGTTTAGTGGTAAAATAAATGAATTAAGAATTTCAAGTAAAAATTTTAGAAAGTAAAGGTGATTATGATAATCATATACATAGTACAAATCTTATTTTTGTTAATAGGGGGGAGGGGGAATCGAGTGCTATTCTTTGTGGGATCAGGGTTTGGGATATTTGTAACCAATTATAAACAAAGAATAACCATAAACGTCTAATTAAATGTTTTATAAATTTTGTTTTAAACTTTCTTTATTAAAAACACTAATCGCTGTAAATATAATTATTAAATTTATTCAAATTTCACCTTAGTTTTCCCCACAAACAAGCCATTGGATTAATCCAGAAACCAGACAGTATTATTAATAATAGTGAGGTGATAAAAAAGGATCCATTTTTATACAAAATTCAAACTTCTCCGCAGGTGGTTTTTGATTGTTAATCTACCGACATAACAAGCAAGGCGAATGCCATGATGGCCACGTGTGAATATAAGTTCAATTTACGATTGTATGCAGAAGCAACCACAATGCCATGAATGAGTAAAAAAAAAATCAGGAAAAGATGGGCCGTGAGAACGTAAACAATTTAAATAATGGTAAGAAGGCAGGGCAGAGTCCAAGATTTCATAAATTGACTGTTAATGATATAATGAAACAATATGCTTTTAGAAACACCAGAAATTCAAATTAATATTATGGAAAAAATTGGACAGAAGAAAGCCTAAATAAAACAGCAGAACTCTTCAATTCAACCATCCCACGAGATTTATTTTTCTCTTTCAAACTTTTTTTACTAGCCGATTAACTGTACTAGCGATCACAGATATAAACTGCACATAGTTTCCCAAAGATCTATTATATGAAACAATTAATGAAAATAATTGATGGGATTCAATATTTCGAATTGCGACCATGCAAATCATAGATATATTGTAGTGGAATTTTATAATGAAATAAAAAAAGAAGAGATTTGAAAAAAAAAATCAAAACACTGTAAATTTGTGCTAATCAAAGTAAATCTAGATAGAGAAAATATTGTTAATGGAATATTAAAAAAAACACGTATTTAAATTATCACATTATTGACTTTAAAAAACTACTGCAGCCTTTCGGAGAAGTGATCGGGTTTCAAAATATGTATTTAAAAAACACTTCAATATCGATTTTAAGTAATAGCTACCAATTTAAAGTACGTTTAAATAAAAACACGGGCCTAAATGATATTCCAACGACTCTTCTTTTAATAATTTATGGAACAAAACCATAATGCTTTAATTGCATAGAAAGAGGACACATAATCAGCGAGTAACCAAAACTAGAATGCCAACACTGTAAACTGAGAGCTACAAGTCATCAAGGTAAGGGTTTCAACACATAAGAAATAGACAACACACAACATAAGATAGATGTATTAGTCCAGGAAAAAACAAAAATTCAAATAAATGAGCAAGCAGATACAATACAATACACACAAAATGAAAAAAAACAGAATTATCTCAAAAGCACATAGAAGTAAGGGAAACAAACGAAAATATTCATCCTTCGGAGCCAACCATCAATAAAAAGACCCAGAAATAAATAATATCTCGGATAAACGTAAACTCGGATGCCCTCCCACTCCAAAAACATAGTAGGAAACCTGACTTAGAAGAATATGAATTAAGTGATGATGATAATTTATCACCATTTGATGACAACAACAAAAAAGTTAAAACAATTCTAAAGCCCCCCCCCCCCCAAGACACTAATACAGAAGCTACAATGAATGAAGAAGCTGAGTCACATAATAGAAATGGTAACTGTACCTTGTTTAAAATATGACAGTCTTATGACTGAAAAGGAGTCACATAGGGTGGACTAGATAAACAGATAGTAAAAAAATGAAGTCAGATTAATTTATCAAGAAAATAAATATAATAAATTCATACAATTAATAAAAACAAAAATAGATTCTTTAAATGTTCGAGGATTAAACTCGATAAAAAAAATTACGAATTAAAAAAAATGGATGAATACTATCCACCACAAGTAATAAGATTAAGTGAAACTAAAATATATAATAGATAACAAATAGATCCATCAACATATCTTAATAGCCATGGTTACACTGCTTTCTCCAAAACAGCATTTGCACCCTCAACAGGGATGGGAATTGTAATTAGTAAAAATTGTCAATTTAGATAACTTAATGCACACATGCTGATAGTAATATGATATCATAAGTCTTTAACACTTAAATATTATATTTGTTTACACCCCAGCAGATCACAAAATAATGAATACATTAAATGCCAAATTTGCATCCTTAATCGATCCCATAATACTGATTGGGGATTTCAATATGACATAAAATTTGTAATGAAATGGTTACACTTAGTGGCTTTTCAACTTATGACAGGAGAAAGGTTGTCTCATTTAATAATGACAGATATTCATCAATGTTTGACCTGGGGTTTTACTTACTAGCACTGCACCATATGATTAATTTTCTTAAAAATGATTTTATACACAAACCATTAATAACAAACAGACAACCATTAGAGTACTTCTGCCCAGTAACACAACTGAACATCAATTTTCAGAAATATACACATTACTATTCAAAATTAGAGACCTTGAATTGGATCCAGTTCAAACCTGGATAACATTTGTAAATATCATATCTTATACAATAGACAGTGCAACAAGAAATCAACCAGCACCATCAAAAGTTCTGGATCTTGCAAATATCATTAATAAAAGAATCATGTGGAGCTCTACTACAGCAGAAGGATGCAAAAATGTAATGGCAATGAGAAGAGCATACATATCAAGTAGCATGTGAAACACTCAAAGAATATATAGTAATAAAATAAAAAGATATACTCAAATCATCCCTATACCTGGTCAAGACAATATATTAGATGGGCATTAAATTAAGCACCAGTAAATAGAGTCCCTACAGCAATAAATATGAATAATGAAATCATTACAGGCAACAATATGATGCAAACACTATTGTCACACTTTAAAACAAAATTGCAGAAGGGATTAAAATTTATTCCCAAACATAACTTTTTGGGAGTACCAGAAGATAATTTAAAATTTACACCTGAAGAACTTGTTGAAAGATTTGCAACAGTACCAAAATCATGCCATCCAGAGATACATGGTGTATCCTTGTTTGTATATAATCATTTAAGCAGATTTACCTCAAAATATATAGCAAATTTTTTAACAAAACAAATATATAATATTCTAAGATTCTATCCAATCTCTCTGTGCCATTTATGAAAATACAGAAAAACATATCCACACCAAATCTCAGACCAATATCAATGAGTCCACTTGGCATTAAGCTATTAGAGTCAGTGATCAAGGAAAAAATTCAACCCTATATGTTGTCACAATTCTTGAGATTGCAGTTCATCAACCAAAAAGAGCTTTTCAGCAGGTCAAACAGCATTTCTGTTTAAAACAGTAACAGATTCAGTCAGAATAAGAAATATGGTCCAGTTGTAGTAAAGTTAGACATAAAATCTGCATTTGATGCAGTACCAATTGATCTACTAATCAATGAACTAATAAAAACATCAATACGAACTTCACTAATATACTTGTATACAAATCTACTGTGCAGAGAAATACACATTAGTTTAGCTTCAATGGGAAATATTCACCATTTTTGAACCCTTTTTGTTCAATTTGACAAACATCACCATTAAGTAACCTACTATTCACATCATACATCAATGCATTGATCAAAGCAATAGAAAATGATTTATCAGGAATATTCATATCAGAATTAAAAACAAATATTCCATGTGTAGCATATATGGATGATATATCTGTTTCTAACATAGAAAAACAAATTCCAAAATTAATAAAAATTCTCCAAAATTATACAAAAAAATATAAGCTTGAATTCAATATGGAGAAATCAAGTGCACAGTCAATATATACAGGATGCTATCATGAAGACTATTGCAAAGGGACACAAAGCCCTTTTTTAGGTTTTCCACTTTTTTTAAGCAATATGGAGATGAGCATACAAATCCAAAGAGAATTAATAAATAAACCTGAAAAAATAATTCTCTCTCAAAATCTTACATGTCACTATATGTACAAAAGTGGCACTTTTTAATCTTTAAGTGATGACTAGAGTTTCATACTACACCCCAATAATTATATATAGCAAGGCCTTCACATTAAAAATTGATAACTTGTGTAGAAAATTATTGCGGGGGAAAATGATGTCTACAATATCAATTAAACAAATTCAAAATCCCCTAGTGTAAAATGGATTAGGATTATAAGCAATAAAAATATTTTAAATACAGAAAACCATCAATTTAATTACATCATGTATTAAATAAATAAATTTTAGCAAACAGATTATGAATACGGAAAGAACTTTCAAACAGATAAACATGTTTGAAAGACAGATGGAATATTCAACTGTGGGACCAATTCTAAAACACAGAGACTATTAGAAAGATGGGAACCTCTCAATCTATGCTCAATTTTATTTAAATAAGCCAGACTCAAGCATTTTGAACTAAGAGGTGAACTAAATACCTTAATTTAATCCACTAAATATTATATATATAAATTAACAACGAAATCGTCTGATTTAAATGAAGCAATATTTATTTTTAAATCTAATGAAATGATATTAATAAATGTAAATAAATCAAATTTTAGCGAAACAGATAATATTGTAATAACGTGAAACAAACACTTTCAAACAGAACTTAAACATTTAATAGAATCAGATGGAATAATTCAATCATGTGGGACTCTCAATTCTAAAACACAAGAGAACTATTAGAAAAGATGGGAACCCATCTCAATCTATGCTCAATTTTATTTAAATAAGCCAGACTCAAGATTTTGAACTAAGAGTGTGAAGCTAAATATACATTTAATCCATAAATATTATATATATAAATTAAAAGTAAAATGTTGAGTCTGGTTATTTAAATAAAATTGAGGATAGATTGAGATGTTCCATCTTTTTTAATAGTTCTGGTTGTGTTTTAGAATTGAGAGTCCCAATGTTGAATTATTCCATCTGATTGGTTCATGTAAGCATTTTAAAGTATCTGTTTGAAAGTGTTTATTTCATTATTAAATATTATTGTTTTAAAATTTGATTTATTTATTTTTAATATCATTTCATTAGATTTAAAAAATAAATATTGTAAATCAGAGTTTGTTTTTATATATAATATTTAGTGGTTAAATGTGAAGGTATTTATAATTTAGTTAAAATGTGAGTTTATTTAAATAAAATTGAGATAGTGAGATGGGTTATTTTAATTGTGTGTTGAATGAGAGTAATGTGTTATTATTGATTTTTAGATGATGAGTGTAATTATCATGCATAAGGCTATTTTTTTTATCTTGAAGTAATCCATAAAATCACACCAACAGATAAACCACCACCAAGTACTGGTTTTTAAACAGTCTTCACATCACATTGCTAAATATCACAAGTTCAGTGATCTGGACACAGAAATTAAGTATAGGTATTGGGAAATATACACACTAATCTATCCTCCATCTTCAAATGACAATAATAAACTTTTTTTAAATATAAACAACAAACAATTAACAAAAAATTTAAATAGTGGTCACTAGTTCCGAAATCCTATGACTTTTTATTTAAACTAAACATGGAAGCATTACCGACTTTAAATTTCTTTCATTATAAAAGGAACTGCACTAACATTGATGATGTGTGCAGGCTTTGCAAAAGAGAAGCAGAAACTCAGTCACATATTTTTTTCTTGTCCTACATTAGATAATATTCGGGCTGGAATTTCCAATTTATTTAGAAATAGAAAGTATACTATATAAACACTCCTTCAATCCTATGTGAAAGGTAACTTTGCACACATTAGAACCAGTACATTTACACTATTCTCACTATGGTGTACCAGATGTACATTTACATGTAATACAAACACAAGGGGGCATCCAAATATCTTTTGAAACAAAATAAAAATAATAAGGCTAAGGGATGAAAAAATTTCATCAACAAACATGTAAATATCCATGTGATCACTAATGTGACTATGCTCAAGCCTATAAAGAAAGGAGAGGAAAAAATGGACAAAGAAATCTAATAAAAACTTGATTACATAAAATGATCATGCAGTAAAAGACTGAGTTGAAGATCAGACATTTGAAATCCTTTAGTGTGGGACAATAATATATATTTTTTGGTCTCTTTGTTATTAATATTTCTAAGGGTAAAGGTATAAATTTTTTCTGTATAAATTTATGTATTTTTCCTTATGATTCTTCATGTAAATGTCAAGTTGTCATGATTAAATATATACCAGTATTCCTGGGTTGTTTTTATTCTGTTTATATAATTATTAAGCTCAATAAAGTTCCTTTTGAAACTAAATTTATTCAAATGTTAAATTAAAATATTTGGTATATTTTTCTATAGTCAACTTTTCAATTAGTTATATCTTCTTACATATTTATGAATATTTTATTTATTTACACATCACATCTATACCTATTATTAAACACATACATATGTTTACACCTATCTATATTTCAAGTGATACTAATATAACCTGAATTAGATGATTATACAGAATCTTCATGGGTTAAAAACTCAGAATAATGGAAATGAAATATGATATGGACGAGGTGAGTTAGGTATACAGTTAAGGTTTAATTGGTTCTTAACCTCTCCTCTCCTAGGAATGACATCAATGCATGTGTGGTATGTATAGATCCAAAGAACAAAGATATACTCTGTTATTCATTGTGATGACCTCACCAACCTATTTATATATCAGGAAAAGTCCATTCCAATACATATAATATAGTTATTTTTCATGTATTTAAAAATTAACTCTGTTTTTTAAAGAGTCTTTTGAAACTGCAATGAACATATTATTGGAAAAATAACAATAGAGAATTATAAAATTGTTTTGCTCAGGTATTCTATTTATATTTTATAATAAATTAAGAACTTTTTTTTAGAAAATTGAACTTTCAACAGATTATGAATAATATTTGAATACGTATAATTATACCAAGGTATGATATTGATTAAATATAAGTCAAAGTATTAATTGATTTATTCGATAAAGTATTTATTTATTTAAATTTTAACATGCAACTTTGGACATGTTTGTCTTTTTAGACTGGAAACTTCTATTGATTAAAAGCACAATGCTATTTAAATTGTTATAAAAAATAAAGCAAATATATAACAAAACTATTTTTTTTCATTCTAAATAAAATATATTGTTAAAATTACAAAATTCTCATGAATAATAAAATATTTTTATATGCATTTATTTAAATTTATTTTTTTTGTCTTTCAGTCTATCTGAAAAATCCTGTAACTCAATTTTCTTCCAATTTCCAATCTAATTGAAACTTTACATATATTTGTACTCCTGGCGACAATATATTTTTTTAAAGTTTGCAAATAATTTCAACAAAAAAAAAATAATAATGAAAAATTAAAATTTTTATGTAGGATTCAGTACTCTTTACAGTATGCCATCTAGTGGCATAAAATTAAATCTAAACTTAATTTCTGAAACTATATAAAACTAAAAAGTAAAAAAAAGAAATTTTATTTAGCTTTTACAGTATTTTTGATATTATGTAACAAAATCAAAAATATGACAATCATGTTCAGAAATAGACTAACATGAGTGCTGCATGATTTTATTTTCATTGCATAAAATAAAGAAAAAAGCTTTTTTAGGACATTTATGTGAATAAAAATATTTCAGTACCAATATAATCAGTATACTATATTTGATTTTCTTTTTAGTTTCGCTTTTAAACCCTGCTTAGAGCTACTGAAGCTGTATTGAGATAATTTAACAATAAATAGAACATTTGGGGGTGGGGTGGGGGGGGAATTGCATTTTTGCAAAAATCCATCATACTAAAAATAAAAATTCATTATAAATTATATATATGTTTAGTACATTTTATTATTTATAAACTTCTTTATATGTGTAATTTTTTTATCTTTCAAATTTTTAAAGTTTTCTTATTTGTTTTTCAAAATGGACAAAAAATAAGGTCAACTGTAAATGTTGAGTTTTAGAAAATACATTAGTAAAGGACAAATTCATTTGTAAATGACATATATGATTTTTTCTTATCAAAAATAATATATTACTTAATCAATATATAGTACAATAAAACAATGAACTGGGTTAGTAACCAAAAAAATATTTTTAAAAAGGAGTAAAATGATTCTATTATTATTTTTGTTATTTTGATTACCAGTGATAAACAGAGTGAATACCCCAAAGAACAGCTAGAAATGGATTAGTTTGTCACAGTTTTATTGCTGAGACAGAATACATGATCCAGATGAGATGGTAACAGTTCAGAGTGTGTGCCTATCATCTTCAGAATTTGGTTTCAATCCACAAATATCCAACAGTCTGGTATTTACTCCAGTCACCAGACTGGCATAATATTTTTGTTTATTGATGGTTTAGCTAATGCCTTGTTAAAGAATAAAGTTTCATACATATGAAAATGTTCAATTTTCAAGAAATTGAATATTTTATTATCATACAAATACAAACACATATTTATTTTAAGATTATTTTGTAAAAACACACACAAAAAATGTTAATTACGGTGAAATATTTTATTTTTCAATAATGAACTCTTCAATTTTTGCAAACTATTTATATTTTTATAATACTTTATAAAAATAATTACAAAAAATACTATTATTTTTTTTAAATACAGATAGATGTTGTAAAATATGTTCCATTCTTCATGTATTAATTTTTAGACTACATTAAAATCGAGGTTCCTCTATTTACATGTTTAAATATGTATCAATGTCAAAAGTATATTGAATCTTCAATTCACCAATGACATGTCACAATATAGCTTCCACCACTCATACAGTGTTTAAAAGCAGAAACTAAATAAAAAATGGAATATAGCACATCAATTATATCAGTATTCCTTTAAATTATATATATATTATTATTATTTTTAAATGCAACATACAAACATTTATCAAAATATTCATCGTTTTTATAGGTGCATCTAATCAGATTGAGTTTTGTTTTGTTTTTAAAGATAAAAGTGTAAAAATTACTTTTTAATGACTTTCCTTAATAATGGTCAAACATAAATTTGTCCATAATGTTGTTTTTAATAATTAATAATAGTTCAACACAATTGAAATAAAACAACTATATAAAAATAATAAATATTTCCTTTATTGAACCGGTTTTCGCCCTATATTAGGGCCTTTTCAAAATACACTTTTAATATAATCACATGACCTTTATATCTATCAATAAGGTTATATTTGAAGATATGGTTAGTAAAAATATATGAGAAATTATATATAATTTAGTGTATAAAGTATGTGTATATAATTTTATGGTGTATAATATATGTATATAATTATTGAATTGTATTTAATGTAATTTTATCTGTTGTATAAAAATAATATGTATATAAAATAAAAAAATTGAGGGGAGGGGGAAGTATATATATATGTAAATAGGTTATGTGATTATGTAAAATGATTATATAAAATGAATGTTAGAGGGGGTATTGATAGATATAAAGGTCATGTGATTATATTAGAAGTGTATTTTGAAAAGACCCTAATATAGGGCGAAAACCGGTTCAATAAAGGAAATATTTATTATTTTTATATAGTTGTTTATTTCAATTGTGTTGAACTATTATTTTTAATGACTTAGATGTATTTTTTTGTTTTCATTTATAAACTATGAACTATGTAGTAATTTCATATTTTTTTTTGGAAATTAAATTTTTATTTAAAGAAAGATAAATATAATAAATGAATGAGTCTGTTAAAATGAATTAATTGGTTCCAGAAAGCCATTTCTTATGACAAAAGTTCATTGTAGTTTACATTAAAAACATGTTTTTAGGATGTATCCATTCTAGAGACAATGTGAAGACCAATATTACCATCCAAAACAACAAACATTTAAGGGAAAAAAGATCAAAAGCATAAATATATAAGATAGCAAGAAGTCCTTCAAATAATGACTTAATCTTTTCACAAATAATCACCAAACTGATATTACTATTTGGAATTTGCTTTTGAATAATCCATATTAAGAAGAGTTTCTATTAGTTACAATGTAAGAGGACATCCTTTTCACAGTATGTTCACTTTTTAATTCAACATTTTTAAAAATCACATAGATTGTACCATAATCACAATTTGAATCTCTAACCATCTTATAACTGTCTTTTTCCAAAATTGTCTTTTTTTGTTCACCACTGATCCAAGTTTTGACACCATCTGTCTAATTCTGATTAAAATTATATTTGTAAGTGTATGAAAAGAATTGAAAATCAAAAACTAATAAATTTGAAGAAATTTCAGAATACTAAATGCAAATAAGCTCACAAAATATCAAAACAGTGTCTGAAGCTTTACTCAAAAGTGATGTGGTTGCTATTTTATTCAGTAGTACTTGTTATATTTCTTTATCTGGGCCACAGGTTTCAAAACAGTGTCTGAAGCTGATTTTATTAAAAAATAATTTTATTTTGCTAAATAATTTATTTAAACTATTACATTAAAAATTAAATTTTGCAAAGTTGATTTAATTTTCATATTTTGCCAAGTATGGCTTAATTATAACCAATTTTATTTTATTTTATTTATTGAATTTTTAAAATTTAATAAAAAAGTTTGATTGTTATTTCTGTGTGGTTATTCAGATGTTTAAATCTTGAAATCATCTGACAATCAAGATTTCTCATGAATTAAATGTAGAATGAGAGAGATTGAATATAAAAGATTTTACATGCTATGAGGGTTTAAGATTTTTTAAAAGCTTCAAATAGTGTGCCACAAATCTAAAAAATTTGACTGGTTACAAATATTTGCCAATCATGTTTGTCCATTTGTTACCATTATATCTGAATACAATTATTATGGAAAAAAGATTGTGGCAAATATATGTAAGGATAGATGCATAAAACATCTATATGTTTATAATATCTAAATTGTAAGTAAAAATTGTAAGACTGCATTAAAAGATTATAAGTAAAAGTAGATTTTATAATTTAAACAGAAATGTAAATTACAATTGCAAGATTGAAATAAAATCTTATATGATCATCTACAATTATTTTTCAAATGTGATTTTCTGATTTTAGAAAAATCTGGATTAGAATAAAGATAGAAAAAGTATATTAACATAAAGATAACAATAAACTAAATCTATTGCCAAAGTAAATGTCCTTTTAGAATCCAGAGATACTTCCTCTGAAGAGTAGAAACTGATGTAGGGGAAACTATACAGGAAACTCCAACATTATTATTTTGTTTAATCTTCAAGTTTAATTGTAATAATACATTGAATACTTTAGATGCCATTTTTCATCACTAGAAGAAGACAATTTTTTCTTTCTGTTTATTTTTGGATAAAATAAAAATTATTTTACATTATCAATTTTTTTTTGTTTCTCAAAAATGTAAGTTTTAAAAAATGAATGTAATCTAAAATATAAAATATCAACATTGCAAACTAAGAAATAATACCATACAGGTTAACAATCTTCTGTTAGTTAAACCAATAAGAAAATGTTTGGCAAGAAATCATTTTGGTTTGACATCACGATTTCTATTTAAAAAGCTATAATATTGAAATAAATCTCAAAGCCAACATTTAATATGTATTGAGAAGTAAATATTTAATGATTTAAAAAAAAAACAAATAAAAAAATTATTAAGCCTTTTGAAATTAGAAGCTGTATTCACCCTAAATCTAACTCACCTGCATCACATAAATTTGCTGGTTTAAATTCTTTCTTATTTAGAAATTTGCATCTTTGTAAATATGAAGCAGACAGAAAAGAAAATCTGAATAATTTTATTAAAGATTTGATGAAAGCAGATTTTAAACTTTGGTCTATTAAAAATTATATTTCTAAATTCCATAATAAAATAAATAGTGTTGTACCATGTGTTCAACTTCCTAGAATTACTATTCCTTACATTTCCAAAATATCTAACAAATTAACTAAAGCATTATTCAATAAGTTTAAAATTGGATTTAGAACTCCTCCTAATTCTAATAGATTGATCAACAACTCAAAAGATCATATTGATCATTCATTCACCCCACATGTAGTTTATTCCATTTCATGTCCTCAAGAAAAATGTCTTGCTGTATATTATGGTGAAACTAAAGCTACTGTTAATACTAGGCTTGCTCAACACATGTACACTTACAAGAGAGCTCAGAAGAACAACAATATATCTTCTGTATTTTTGGAGCATTCCATGAAATCTGGACACAATTTTATTCCTTCCAATCCTGTAATTTTATGCACTGAATCAAATGATCATAAGAGGAAAATAAAAGAAGCATTCTATATTAATGGAAATATTAATTCCATAAATAGAAAAGACACTTGCTTTGATATATCAAAGAAATGGTCCATGTAACACGTGCTAATTTTATATATCTTTGTATATATTTTATTATGTATTTTTAAGAAAGCTATGATTATGAGGCATGGATCCTCGAAAACGTTTAGCTTATTTTTATTATATTTATTTATAACTTCTCTTTTTTAACTTCATTTTTAAGTTAATATTTTTTATTTAAAAATTATTTGTAAATTAATTTGCAGTCTAATCAAAGAATGATACTGTATATACATAGTAGCGATTTCAGTCTTGCGAGGATTTTTGTTTTTGATCTAACCCAATTTTTTATTCAAAGAGAATGACATTTAGAGAATAAAATTGGAAGTAAAATCTGAAAATTTTTTAAACCATTAAGATAACTTATGGTGTCTTTTAATTCATTTTACTGTAATTAAATACAATGGGAAAGATGACACAAGCATTATGCCTTGGAAACAAGAGACCATAGAAATAATGGATCTTAACAATGTTAATGCTAAAACTAATCTGTATTGTAGATATTTAAAATTGCCATGGAGGAGTAGACAATATTAATCTTATTATTAATAGGCAGGATAATATATATTTATTTTGCAATGTTTTACTTTGTACTTGTAAAATCTGCCTTGGTGAGGAAACCATGGGAAGTGGACTTGTAATTTAATTTTGGCTAGTGATTTAATTATGAATTGGTAAACTTAGTTCATTATATTTACAAGTTTGACATTTGATATTTTATATTAATTTTATATACCAATTATTGATTATTGTCAAAATATTACTATTAAATTAATATTTAACATTAACCTAAATGGTGTGAGCATATTTATTAGAATAACAATCATCCTTAAACATTGGTGCAATGCATAACCACTTGAGTGAAAAGTATTAAGTACTATCAACTAAACATCACGTGATCACCATTCTTTATGCTTACACAAGCTGTTTACACAGAGACTAAATTCTCCATAAAGTAGCACCACTCATTGCAAGCCAGAGTAATCAATGGATGCAAGAAAGTTTGTGCATAAAATCCCTATCTAGTGACTATTCATCTAATATGCCCAGACTAGTTTCTAGCTTGTGGCTTTCACTGAGTCGCACTATTCTATGGAGAGTTTAGCCTCTGTGTACTATCAATTAAGATAGCTTGATCATAAAACTGATTAAACTGTGGCTTTGGCTTACTATTGCTAACAACCTTTGCTATGCTCTGGGTATAGCAGCTAAATATTCTTTATCGACAGTCCAAGCTCCATTGCAAATTGAATTTTTAAGTCTGGTTGAAACTTTGATTTGGGCTACAATGTTACCAAGGACCTACATACACATACACTGTGTAGAGATGTTTATATTTTATATGAAAATATCTTAGTTTTTTAGTTTCTAAATTTAACAAAATGTCATATCATATTAACGTTGATGCCAATACCATCAAAATCAATGATCTACTTTATTAGAATGTTTAAAATGTCGACCTAATGATTAAATTAATCTCCCTACGTATGGAGGGGGAAAAACTGAGCGATTTGAAATAAACATTTTCTATTAAATAACAATTTAATCTGTGGAAAACCATTTTAACGTCCTTTAATTCTATTGGTTGGTAAGATTAAATTCTTTTCATTTACAATTTCATTGGTTGTTTTATTCGAGGATTTTGTTTCTTCCTAATTTAACAATTATAGAATTAGTAAACCAGTAGAAAAAAAATGTACATCGTAAATGTTAATAAATCTGTTCTAAGCAGTAAAACGATTAACTGTTTATAAAAGTCTGTTTACAAATGCATTTTTTAATGATGAAATTTATAGTATTTATTTAATTGTCGTTACTAAAGTATTTCTATTTTTTGTCTGAGAGGAGGTTGCAGTTCTTGGTAATAAGGAAACTGATCCACGAAAGCACTTTATCACAGCTTGACGGTTCTTAATGTAATTAATCAATATCTTTATTTTTAAATCTGCATTATAAATGTTAATGAAATAAGATGTTAACCCAGCTAGATTATAAAGTAATGAATGTTAAGTTTTCTGCTATTGGTCTGTTACGATCTAGTGACAGTACTTGATTATTGCCAGTTAATGATAAAACCATAGACTTAGAAAATGAAAATTCATACATTGATTAAGGATAGCAATCCTTCCCTTTTAGCTTGGTCAAGTGAGAAGTCGAATTAGAGTCAAGATATAACTTGGTATTAAAATTTCCTATAACCAGCAAAGTAACTGGGCAGTTATTTATATTGTTGACATCATTATTAGTATGCGTCAACAAGACAATGTCTTACAGCAAATAATCATATGAATCGAATTCTTTTTTTATTTTATTTTTTTAAAGTGTCATAGCATCGGCCGGGACGCGAACCCGCAACCCGGGCAACTGCCTGCAAATGCAAGGCAGTCGCGCTGACCTCTCGACCACCAATGCAAGACATGAATCGAATTCTTTATACCGTTTATTCATAAAATTTGCAACATGTTTTGTGGGAGTAATTTATGAATGCTTTCTTATGGTTTGAAATGATATTTTGCAATAGACATGACTATAATCGACCCCTAGATATCATCTTATATTAGTGTTTTCTTACCTAATAATGGAAGGAGACAAATCAAAGAGTCACAGTTTACCACAAATTCAGATAGCATTATGAATAAGCATGAAAATAACATCCAGTTAAGTATGCATTGGAAGATATAGATAAAAAATTTACATATATAAATAAAATATAAATTTAATTACAATGAATAACGAATTAACTTTGCCATGATTATAACAGTATTGAAAATGCATTTGGCTAATTACAAATATTAGAAAATTAATAAAGTAAAAGCATAAACAATAATGCTAGAAATCATATATTGGATATTTATATCATTTAATTTAATCAATAAATGTTCTTATCAAAATTCAAACTTTATTTATACTTTTTCAGAAATGAGGTGTGACAATTTAATTCCTGAAATGCATTTTTATAAAATATATATGTGAAAGCGTACACTAGTGACTACTGTCACCTTCATAGTAGTCCCTTTGTGCATGCATACTCTGATTAACATTTCTGGAAGCACACCTGGAACTTTTTAGGAATACAATTGAGCAGCTGACTCACATTCTGTTGGATATCAGTTATAGGAGAAAATCTTCATCCTTTCAGTGCAATTTTTGATTTTGGAAATAATCAAAAATCACAGGGAGCTAAGTCAGGTGAATAGACAGGGTGGTCTAGTTGTGAAATTGATTTTTTGGCCCAAAAGTCTCTCAATGAGTGCATTATGACTTGGTACATTGTTATGATGAATGATCCATTTGTCAGACTACAATTCTTTATTTAAAATCAACCCACTTGTTTCTCAATTAATCTGCAATTCTTCAGCTACCAATCTCACATTTAATTGTCTTTTGGCCATATTGCATCTCATACTTTGTTAATATTAATTAAGGTCATTATTGTTTTTGGCTGTCTGCTTCTGGGATTATCTTCTCACCTTTTTTTAACCTTTTAACTCACACAAACACTCAATTTATTCATAGCATCTTCACTGCTTGCCACTTGCAACAATTGTAACATTTCAGTAGCACATTTGCCAATTTTCACATAAAATTTGATATTAGTACATTGCCCAAAATTTTGATCACCCATTTTTGCACCACAAAGTATGCAGGGATATTTATTATCTTCTCAATAAATAATTAACAACTAGCTCTATCAGCTTAAAATTTACACATGTTAGCTTAAACATGTTCAAACATGAATAATCATGTGATTTTGATATAATTAAATCATGGGTGACACCATGATCAGTCCAAGAATTAAATTGTCACACCTCACACATTCAACTATAAGTATTAAATTATAAGAGAGCATGGAATAATGTTAATAGTGGTATAACACTCCTCTTTTCTTCAGGTGTTATTAGTTTGGCTGTCAGCATGAGAATTTAACTCATCATTACTGAATTTAAGATGATGCATTAACTCATTAGGCCATTCTGTCAAAACCTATCTTAAATTCAGTATTTAAAAAATCTAAAGGTGACTAGTTTAATCCCAATATTAGCTGCTATTGGTGATCAGGCCAAGAATAGAATAGTACCACTCAAAATATGTGTTTGCTATTAACAGTTGTATAATGATCAAGCTATACTATGAAAATAGCTTAATATGTAACTATAATTAAAGTGCCACCATTACAAACTTTCAGGTAAACATTAATGCTAAAATTTGAAAATATTAGTAATACTATATTAAGAAAAATTAGGTCAAATAAAAGAAAGCAAAAAAAAAAAAAGATGCGGGGCATCTTTATGAAAAATTATTAAAAAAAGGATGAGATAAAAACTCAGTGTATATTTTTGAGCAAAAGAAAAGATATAATTCACAAGTAAAAAAATAATGCCTCATTTCCTTTCACAAAAATTACTAATCATAACATCTCCACCTTCCACTAATTCCCTACTTTAATATTTGACATAATATATATAGGATCATATTTTTCCTATAATGAAATTGAATAAGTATTAATATGTTTTTTATGGTATTGAGCACGATTAATTCCACAATAGCCTCAGGCTTCTTTGATGGATAGCAAATTACGCCATTAAAATTTGTAATTATTAATAATCAGCCATATACCCTGTAGTTCATGCAGAACAGGAGAAAACATGTGTAATGTGAAAATATGGATGTTTTACAGTGAAAGGCAGTTAATGACCATATAGGCTTATATTTGCAGTAAAATTCACCTGTACTCTTTATTCACCTATACTTTAATTTGCCATTACTCTTCATTGCATATATTTAAACTAGCAAGATAAGATTGAAAAAAAGGTTGTATTTGTCTCTGTTTTTCAAGTTGTATTTCATATTACACTACTAATTTACACACAATATATATGTGTGACTGCACGTGAATAAATCACCCTTTGAAAGCACACAGATTGCTTTAAGAAATACATATTAAGTTCAGGTTACTATTTTGGCATGGTTGGCAACTATTTTAAACTACTAGCATATTTGATGAGATTGCTTAGCCATGAAAGGGATTCAGCTGTTATTTTATGAGGTATGGCAATTAAAATAGTCCCATATTTTGTATGTACACAAATACAAAATCAGTGTGTAACCCTCCCTCCCTTTTAGCTACAAATAAATAATACTTAGCTGGCATGTCAAGAATAGAATTGATCCATATATTACTTAAGCTTTTGATGTTTATAAATGTATCTTAGTCAATATTGAAAGAAATACAGAATGAATTCAACATATCAAGCAGATGAAAACATGACATTAATAATTATTAAACTAATAATATGTATATATTCCCGATGCTTTTTGTGTAATATAATCTATCATTAATGCTCATTAAAAATTCTTTCATGTATCTGGACCAAAAGGCCAATTATGCTATATTTTCCACATTTCTTGGTACCTGATCATATCCTCCAATCAAGATGAGGTCGTGGTTTTGTTATTTTTAGAATTTACTTTTTATCATTTTATAAAAATGTCTCTCTCATGTAGAGGTTATCAAATGCTGTTGATGCTTAGACTTCTGTAATATGAATAATGTGCAATATTAAAATTTTATCAAAATGTTATTTATGTCCTTCTACATTATTGGCAAACCTTTTGAGTAGTATACCAACTTCACTCATGATGAGTCTTCATATATGAGTCACATAAGTTGATTACTGATTGTTTTTTCAGAGTCATTCCATTTTATGTGTTGATTTCAAATCTGCCTATTCATAAAGGCTTTGAACACCTAGTCAATAATATTTCCATTGTGAAGTGATTTCAGTCTCAAAACCAGTATTGCTAGTACTGCCTCTCTCATGTTGAGTGCTAAATGCTATTATGATACTGTATGTGGGATGAAGTCTATATCACCATCTTATATATTGATGTTACATTCTTCCAGAACAGGCATAAAATACATGATCAACGTCATGATAATTGCTAATCCCTTAATAGAATAAAATAATTATAGTTAGCTGTTTGAGACTTGTAACATGCCATTTCTGGTATCTGGACAGATTACAGAAAGCTTTAGTTCTTGTGCCAGTCACTTTAGTACTTTACCAAATTTATACAGGCCTCTTAATACAATTTATTCTAGCAACTCTGTTTTGTTTAAAACGGCACCATAGACTTCTAATCCTTTTGAAAATAAGTATCTCATGAATATTTTCACTTGATATAACATGTTTATGAGCAGTTCTTTTATTGTGATGTCTATTAGTTATGCACTCTTAACCAAAATGTGCCTAAAGTTATTAGAAAACCAAAGATGCTAAAATATATAAATATTGACCTACTGTTAAATATATATGATTGCGCATACAATGTGGTTTGAATTTAAAACATGAAGATGTTTTCAATATCAGGCCATTAATTTAGGTAATAAAAAAGATGAAAAGTGACTGTGATAAGGCAAGCATCAAGCCCAAAGATTCAACTCCTTTAGATCCTAGATACTCATTAGTGGAAGTCTTAAAACAGAAATTAATGTCGATACTTGGATAGAATGGCACTGGATATAGATTACTGATATCTACAATAGGTGACTCTAAAAAAAGTGATGAAAAATGTTCCTAGAAATATAAAGCCATTACAATTAATTCTTGACCTTTTTGGATAAAACCTAAAATTTAAAAAAAAAAATTATTGATAAAATATAAAAAACAAAATAAAACAAAATCCATCACTTAACTAAAAATCTTAGAAATAATAAGATTTTAATTCAGATTATAATATTTATAAATCTTTTTGGATTGCACTGTTATTCTTAGCCAGGTCATTTATCTCCCTTACCCTTGAATTTAATCCATAGACCAAAAAGTTTATAGTGAAAAGTAAAATAATATATAGATGTTTAAAACAATTATGTTTATGTTATAATTACTATAGTATAATTTATATTTTGACTTTAGTAGGATAAGTTGTCCACAATTATAAATATATAAATATATGTTGCAATAGGAGGGAGACTTGGAAATTTTTCGGGTAGCTGTGGTTTCAAACAAACTATTCAATTATTGTTGAAATTATTGAAAAAGTTAAGAGGCTGAATGGACGTTGCTAGAAAAGATGAGAAAAGACGGAAAACCACATATGAGATAAATAAATAAGATAAAGAGGTATTCTGCGATTTATGTGGAGAAGCTATGGATCAAGAAAGTGGAGTACATTTGGAGAGAGCTTCATTCTGCTGTGAACCGATAATAATTGAAATGATATCTTCCACTTTCTGAATCTTGTTCAAAATACCAATAATTTATACGTATGGGTTATTGCTTCGTTTGCATAAATCGATTAGGTATAGCCGATTTTTTCCACCAGATTATATTTACATCATAAGCTATTATATAGCAAATCGTATTAATTTCTCAATCCATCCTTTTTGCATTTAGTATTGAATCTTTTTCTCATTCTAAAATATTTGACTACATAGCATCTCCATCTACCGGAAGATATACGCACTTTTTTCCCAGTGTATTTTTGTCTACAAAGAGATATTGCTTCTTTGAGAACAATAAGTTTTTTTCTTTTTCGTAAAAACGAAAAGATTTTGACTATTATTAATGATTACCTTTTCAGACTGCACAATTTTTCAAATAAATAAACAGGTGAAATTACGAGCTCCCCCTGATGTTAGGTAGAAGAAACCAGCATTAGTTTTCAGACAGCAGAATAAAACGTATCAAACATGTATATACATAAATTGATAACGAGCTTACCATGTTTCGAGTCTGTTGCCATACGAAATCTTTTAATTGATCCTGGCCTGTGGCAGAAATGAATAGAGGATATTTACCGCAACGACTCAGCACATCTGCCAAATTACGCCCCACGCCACCGAGGGACAACCGAATGGAACCCGCGTGAGTACCACCATCCAACTATTAAAGAAAAAAAAGTAATTAATTCATTTTACAGTATTTAATTAAAAAAAACCAAACAATTAGATTTCATTAAATATAACCTATGTATACTTTATTCTATATAGTTTATTATTTAATCTCTTATCAAACATTTAAAGCTCTTGCAATCAATATTTATTAATTATTAATGCGTTGACAATGAGTTTAATTATTCCAGACTTTGTTAATAATACGTTGAGTGTTTTATATATTTATTTAAAATAATATGTATTAAATTTGAAAATATTCTTTTGTGAACCACCGGAAAGTTTGTTGATAGTCAGTCAAGTAGCCGAACCATAGGCGCTGCGTACTGATAAAATATTTATCGCACTAATAATTTGCTCATTATTTTCAATTAAATTTTAATTACTGCTTTTGTTTTTTGAATTTTTGCTAATAAGTAGCAATGTTTTCCAGTATTTCAATTTATAATTTAAATGTTTTAATTCTATGCGACGGTTAACGAAAGACTTGCCGCAGCCTTTTGTAATAATCGATGATGATTTACCATGTGCGACTCTATAATTTTTCTCTCTTTTACTTATTTACATATGGCTCGTTACTGTTATTATTTTATTTAATAAAAATGTTTTACATTCTTAATGCTAATGTATAAAAATATGAATACGGAATGACTATTTTCCTCCAGCCTGTAATTAACAGAAATTCTTGTGAAAATAATTGAGGCGTTTGATTTTTAAATTCTCTATGTAAAAAAAGCGTCATTTAAATACAATCGACATATTATGCAATACTAATGTCGAAGAGAAAAACGCTTCAAAAATAACCCTTAATTGGTCGAATTATTACATAATAATTTCAAAAGAATTTTAATCATGTTACCTCAGTAACAAAACGTTAAAATCTTTAGGGAGAATTACAGTATTCTATAATAATAACTCAAATTGTTTGACATTGATGTTTTGCATAATTACAGAGAAACTTATGGTTTACACGTGTATAAAACGTCTTATTTCAATTTTGTATGTGTGTAAACGCAAACTGAAAATATTTAAACTGCATGTACATTATATAAACTCACAATTAGAACTTCATAAACATTTGAGGCTACTGATGGTATATGAAGATGGTTTCCAAAGGGGGGAAAAGAACTGTTAATCCAATTTAAAATTAATAACTATAAATGTGTTGTTCAGATTATTAATACAGATGGAAATATAATAAATAAAATTGATCACAGAATTAACATTGGAGTGCTTTTTATAGAAATAATATTAGAAGGAAATATTCTATGTGTTTGAGAAGGAAATTTTTAATAGATGTATTTTACCAGTTATTATTTATGGATCTGAGATTAGGAATGCTTAATAAAAGAAACAATTCAGAGACTTCAGCTTACTCACTATAGTATAAAAAAATATATGTTGAGATAACAAGAAGTGATAGAAAGAAAAATAATTATGTGAGATGATTACAGGTATGAGTGATATCATTGAAAAAATGAAGAGACTGAAATGATACTAGGCTGGAAATATTGCTAGGAAAGATGATAGATTGACAGTTGAAGTATTACGAAACAGATTCCAAAAAATTGTAAGAGACCTAGAAAAAGACCAGATGTGAGATGGATAGATAGAATAAGGAAGTTTTTTGGTGGTATGGAGAAGAGAGGTTTAGAATAGGAGAAACTAAATTGAACTTGACAAATTTTCTTTCTTCAGTGGTTCAATAATTTTTTGAGAATGATGATAACTCACAAATGATGGACAATTCAAAAAATGATTTAAAAATATGATAAAATTACGCATGGTCTCAGCACCCATAGGAGCATACCCCCACCCTATAGTAAAGAATGCATCATTCTATAACCATAGTTTTTAATTTTTAATTTTTATATAATCAGTTCACACCCATTCATCTGATAAACCAATACTGATTGGAGAGTTTTATATATAATAGCTAGATACCCATTTGATGATTACTATTGGATAGATAACTGTAAGTTGTCTACTTTAAAAACTCACTTCTGGTTTGGAAAAATTCTATCTTCACCTAGTCCAGATTCAAATACCAAAGTCATGGATATGACTACTCCATTACATAGGGTCATGAATACAGTATAAAAGCAAGACTTTTCATGTAGAGATTGCATTATCAATGGATTACTTATTATAAATATGCTCTGATGGGTATCGCCAGTCAAAAATTGAATGGATAGTAGAGAATATCATGCCTATTGAACTTCATCCAAAAAAAAAATTTCAATAAAATACTTTTAGTCATGAATGATGGATAGTGAAATCTGTATTTAAAAAAAAAATTAGAATACATGTAAATACATTATTACAATTATATTACATTTACAGAATGAATTGATGTGTTATGATGCACTGTGATTTCTTCTTAAATGGGGTCAGGAATCTCTCAGAAACTATGCCCAGAGAAACCTGTTAGCCACTTTACCTTCTTTTTCCATTCCCCACCCTAAATTTTCCGATAATGTGCTCCATCCCATTTCCACAACATAATATTTGTCAACTCTATGGCCTTTATATCTAAATCCCCCTTATCTTTTCCCAAATCCAGCATAAAAAACAATAATCTACTTTCTGTATAATCCCTTTTTTCATATTTATTTTTCCAAAACTTCATTATATGTGCCCTTTCTGTTTTCAAGCATTTACATTCAATTAACAGATGCCTAATATTTTCTATTCCTTCCTTACATAATTTACAGACTAAATCACCCATATTTTTCCATTTACATGTATATTCTCTTGTTGCTAAAGATCCTGTTCGAGCCTTAAACAATAAACTACTTTCCTTACTAATATCATATATTAACTCGCACCTAATATTCTGTTTATTTCTATATATATTTAAACTCTTTTTACTCTCCATACTAGTTCTCCATCTCTCTAACTCCCTATTCTTTATTAATAAATCTATTCTTTTATCCCATTCCTTACCACTATAACACTCAACAATCCTCCTAACACAATCATTCCATCTTTTGTACAAATATACTGATATATATTCTTTATCCAAATCTTTTGCATACCATATTACCTTTCTCACCCATCTTGTTGCCTGCCCTTTACTCATAACCCAATTAAATACTATTTTGGCTATTCTTTTATAATCCATAAACTGCAATCTATCAAACATTTTCATTTTACTTTTTGCATCTCTCATTATTCTATTGCAGTGACGCCATCTATTGCTATTTTGATCAATCAGTAGCTACTAAATGATAGTATTTATTAAATCCATGTCAGTGCTATCCTATCCATACCTTATTCAGATCAGCTTTTGGTTTATGACCTTTATTAGTGAGGTCAAGACAGAAACAAACCTGGAGATGTTGTTAGGATAATATTGTGGAACCTATTTGGGAATGGGTTGCAAGATATTTTTTGATAATTTGTGTCTTTTTTCCCCCAAGCAAAAGCATTGATTGTATTGCCCTGTTAACATCTTATATACGATAGTAGCTTTTACTAGATAACAAGGTGATGTGATGTATTGTAGCTTCTCCTTAAACGAAGTCAAGAATCTCTCAGCAATTATGCCCAGAGAAACCTGTTAACTACTTTATTTTACATTCCCCAGTCTAAGTTTTCCCATATTCTGCTCCATCCCATTTCCACAACATAATCTTTGTCAACTCTATGGCCTTTATATCTAAATCCCTCTTATCTTTTCCCAAACCCAGCATAAAAATCAATAACGCACTTTTTATATAATCACTTTTTTAATATTTATTCTTCCATAACTTCATTATATGTGCCCTTTCTGTTTTCAAGCATTTATATTTAATTAACAGATGCCTAATATTTTCTATTCCTTCCTTACATAATTTACAGACTAAATCATCCATATTTTCCCATTTACATACATATTCTCTTATTGCTAAAGATCTTGTTCGAGCCTTAAGCAATAAACTACTTTCCTTACTATTATCACATATTAACTCGCACCTAATATGCTGTTTATTTCTATATGTATTTAAACTCTTTTTATTCTCTATACAAGTTCTCCATCTCTCTAACTCCCTATTCTTTATTAATAAATCTATTCTTTTATCCCATTCCTTACCACTATAACACTTATTGCAATAAAACACCACCTAGTAGATAGCAGTGGAACTGATTTCAAAAATGTTTACATTTGTTTTTTTAATTTCTATTATTTTTTACAATCTGTGAAGTTCAGTAATTCAAATTGTTCAATGCCTTTAGGTAACTGCTTAGTTTTCTGGTACAGATCTGACTTTGAATATGGACTGATTGTGGCTAAAGTTCATAGTAATTTTTTTGGATTACATAAGCTTATTATTTTTTATTTTTTCATGTGCCATAGCATCAGCCAGGAAGGGAACCTGTTAACCCAGGACAACTGCTTGTAAGGCAGCTGTGACGACCACTCAACTACCATAAGCTTATTATTTGTTGTAAAGTTAATACAAATTGTATCATAATGAAAAGGTGACTGATTTTCTCTTCAAACTGTCTGCAGCGCCATCTGTGGGTCAATTCATGTGTTATGTAGTGACATAGTTCAGCTATTTGCTATAAAAATTGTAAGATGTTAAGCATGTCAGAATTATATGCTATGACATGAAATGTGACAGTGTGTTTCATACTTTATTAAATGATGGAAGAATGAGCTAATATTAAAATTTGTTTTAAATTAGAAAAAAAAAACACTGAAACATTTGAACCGATTTAAACTATGTAAGGCAATAAAGCCACGACTCTCAAGAATATTTTCAAGTGTTTTGCAAAATGTTGCAATGGCAGGGAGATCATCAAAGATAATTGGCAAAAGATACAGAACACCCGGTAATATCTTATGTCAAATTCATGATCCAGATACACTAGCATTTCAAAATTTTTGTGGGAAATAGATAAATTGTTTTTCTGTAGTACACATATTAATTCAGAGGTGGCACTGCAGGCAACTTAATGAGAGAACCAATCACCTTTTCACAAGGATGTTCTGTGTATATGTGATAATTTTCATCCAGCTAATTAAAGTTAGAGAAAATTGATAAATAATAATAATAATAATTTAATTTATTATAGCAAATAATCTTATGATAAATATAAAATATTAAGATAATATAAAATAATTAATTATAAACAAAAAAGTTTTTACGATTCAATTCATGATTAATTTTCAAATTTTTTTTTTGCTCAGTAAGACTAATTTTACTGTTCCACATAAATTTTGGAACAAGATAATATTTTTGATATCGACAATGGGTTTTAAAATATATTGATTTGATTAATAAACCACAATCACATGATCTGGTTAATATTATTGTTTGAAAGCCATTTTTATTATTTACTTTATTTTTAAAATAGTCACACAAAATATTTAAAAATAAATAATTGGTTAATGGTTAAAATTCCAGCACACTTATATAATTCAAATATTTTCGAGTTTAAAGATATAAACAAAATAATTTTTAATGTAAAGTTTTGAAGTGTTTGCAAAGACTTCAAATAATATACTGCAGAACCACACCATAATGTTATTTCATTACATAATCGGCTTAAATATATATGTTGTATATATTTAACAGAATAGATTTATGCAAAAAAATTCTTAATCCGTAAAAGAAAAAATTCAATTTTCAATTTCACTTGGAGTGAAAGAATATGTTTATCCCAGCATAGATGTTCATCTGAAATCAAGTCAAAATAAGGTATCTGAAATCAAGTCAAAATAAGGTATCTGAAATCAAGTCAAAATAAGGTATCTGAAATCAAGTCAAAATAAGGTACTATTGTAGTTCTGATAACTTTTTGATATATGAGTTGATTCAGATACGATATTTCAATTAAAATAACTTTTACTGGAATATTCTTCAAAGAGTATTGTATAAATTTACATTTATTAGCATTTACAAATAATCTATTTTTATCCAGCCATTATGCTATTTTGATTAAATCCTTATAAGTTTCTCTAGTAGACTATATGAAATTGCTTAAGTAACCAAGGCAACACCATCCACAAAATAAACAATGTTGGAATGAAAAGAAAGATTCAGCAAATCATTTGTATAAATAGTAAATTCAGCAAATCATTAATATAAATAGTAAACAAGAAACATTCAAGGACTGAACCCTGAAGAATTGCATATCTGATTATTTCAGCATTACTCAAAATGTGATACTGATACATATGACAATACATCCCACTTGATGCCATTGTTGCTAGTCAAAAGTAGTTGAAAATACTGTGTATCAGTCATAACTTCTCAATTGCTATCAGCAAGTGAGTCTTTTGACTAATAACAGCCTTTAGCATGTTTTGTGATCAATTGCTCTTGCAATTCACACTTGGACTACCATATCAGTTAGCTCTGACATGCGTTGTTTACCCTCTATATGAATGCTGACACTTAACATATCACTAACTCATCATGATAGGGTATGAATAATTTTAATGATGAAAAGTGAACCTATATGTGTTCAGAAATAATTATTTTCAACCTAAATGAATTACTATAAGGTCCTCCAAATTGTCATGCTGTACTCAATGTCAACACCTCCCTGTAAACATGTTAAAATTAGAAAATGTGGTAATTCGGCATACCTGAATCTAAAGTCTTGTGCCTCATGAGAGCTTGCATTGGTCAAAAAATGGCTACTTGTGAAAAAAGTATTCATTCAAGCTGTCTCTATTGCCAAATACAGAAGTGTCTGCTGTGGCCTTCCTGCAAGAAAAACGAATTCTACCAACAGAGAAGACAAGTCTGTGTGGTGGGAAGATAGTTCTAAGCAAATGTAGGACCTATGAGATGGAATGCAGAACAAGTTCTTGCCATTGAAGGTATTCTGTTCATAATGGTACCTGAATCGATGACTACCCAAAAATCAATCTCTGCTTGAAATAATAAAATAAACGTTATCCCTAAAAAATTTAACAAACTAACATTTTGCAAATATATTAAATTACTGTTCGCAAAAAAAAAAAAAAAAAAAAAATTAAAATAAAGAAACATTTATTACCAAACAAAAATAAATTGGTTATTGAGGCATTGTTTATCAACCAAAAATAAAACTCTGTTTGAAGTGATCAAATCGTTAGTAAAAAAAAGTAAACAAACGAACATTTTGCAAATATATTAAATTAATTTCCAAAAAAAAAAAAAAAAAATCTAATGTAATCGAACATTTCTTACAAAAGAAAAAAATATTGGTTATTTTAAAAAAAAGCTAAAATAAAGAAACATATATACAAAACCACAAAAAAATAATTAGTTTCAAAAATAATAAAATAACAATAATTTTAAAGAGTGGTCTGTGTATTGTTTACTTGTTTAAATATTAAAGAAAATGTAATGGTCTGGTAACGTTATATCGATGTGTTTTATTGGAGGAATAACGCCATCAAGTGGGACGGATTGTCATATGTATATGTACCCAAAATGTTAATTTTAAACAAATTGAATCTATTGCTTAAATATGATTTAAATCATTTAAGAATAATCACCATCATAAATGATTTTTTGTTCAAGACAAGCATTGAAAATGACAGGACTAAGCCACAATTTATAGATCATTGGGTGCAAAGTCTACTATTCTACCACTGCACCAAACTATTTGGTTATTGCTTGAAGTTTAGCTCAAGCACTAGAAGTGATAGACTTGAGTTATGAACCATGAGTCTTTAGTACCAGAGTTCACCATTCTTGCATTAAAGCATCCAGACTTTGAAGATGGCTTTCTAAAAGTTTCAACAGTTTATGATATTGCTTAAAATTGTTATTATTCCTCACTTGCTGTTTGTCCAGGAATTTTATTATTTTATAGTTATTAAAATAAATATAGCAGTACTGCAATTACACGAGTTCTTCCCAGATTTATGTCACATGATAGAATGCTGCCAATCCTTGGGGAGGATTTCTTCTTGAGCTAATGTCATTTTTAGTAAGAGCACCATTGTTTACATATTACATTGTGTTATTGAAGAAACAAGATAATAAATTACTAAAGGTGTTACATTTCAGGTAGAAAGTTTTCAAGGTTATGGATTCAGTTCGGCTATAGAATATGTTTTATTTGGTGAGTTGTTTTGCCATATGAACCAATTGACATAATTCCAAACAATAAAAGCTTATTATGCTAGCATCTCTATTATTTTGAATGACCAATTGAATAGTTTTGTGAAGATGATTGAAGTTTGAGTTTATATGTGGTTGTCAGTATTTCTGAAAGGAGTATGCTGTTTTTATTGCAAAAATATTATTTATTATACATTGTGTACAATATACTTTACAGAACCTTCTATTGGAGCCATTGTAATATATATATATATATATATATATATATATATATATATATATATATATATATATATATATATATATATATATATATGTAACAGGCACATACATACATTACATTATTTTTTATTAGTAAACATAAAAAAAAAGTTCGCTAATAAAAATTTCTTTTTTAAGAATTAAAAATTGAAAATTAAAAAATCATCTTAAACTCGCATATATATAAAATCGCACAGATAAATAATATTAAAATAAAACTTTATTAAAAAAAGAGTAGTCTAAAGCTAAATTTTCAAAAAAGATTTAGAGATAAAAATATATGTTTAAGTTTGAAAACAAATTAATTAATCTTTTGTAAAATGGAAATGGTTATTTTAATTAGTAAACTAGCCTTTGGGCATTTAAATGTATAAGCATCGGTCAGATAGGAAAACAATAGAAACTTTTAGCAAATGAAAGAAATCCATCGGGAAATCGGACCTCAATGAAAAGGTTTTCACCATCATGATGTAATGTTGAGTTAATCCACAAAATTATTATAAAAGGAAAGGTTTGAAAATAAAAGAGTTAATTAGTTATTACGATGTGACTATATGTGTTAGTGTGGAGTTGAAGGAGAAGGGATTGAAAAGACGCACTCTTCAATCCCTTCAGTTTTGTTAAAAAAAAAAAAAAGAGAAATGACATCGTTTTTTTCTACATTAAGGACCAACTAAACTAAAAGACCTCTGGATAAATAAATAAAAAACAATGGCTAACTCAACCAATCTTTTTAGGACGGCATGGGAATTCATGTTCAAATGGCAAGCAGCAGATAAAGATGAACTTTTTAAACCGTAAGAACTTTATAATTAATGAACATTAAATTAAAAACTTTCGGTATTTAAAATAATTAAGAAATAGAATCCTATCTGACCAACGTTATTTATTAATTAGTTATAATTTTATTTAATGTATTTCTTTTGTAAAATCATTTCCATTTATTTATTTATTTGTTCTTTAAGTTTTATTATGATTTCTGTTTTTTATTAAACTAGTTATATAAATATTAAACTTAAGTCAGGCGTGAATGGCTATATAGATTTGTAAAGTTATATTAGGGGAGGGTAATCTTAGGTTATTTGTTTCGTAGTTGAATTAGGTCAATGGATTGGATATATTGATGTAATTAGTAGATGTAGTACGAGATTCACTATGGGCAGAATCGCTATTATATACCACACATACTCGTTTTGCCTATGGGAGGAATTATAAGATGGAGACTGCAGTTCCTTCCTATGGAGTTTTTTTTATTGCTCTCATCGTCAGATAGATGTAATATTCCTATCTGACGAGAAGCAGTTCCTTCTATTAACCTAATTGTGATGCTGTATTCGTATTACATTGAACACATTGATATATCAGATGGATTGAAGTTTGGTTTGACTGCGAACCTTTGGCCTAAGGTTAAACAAGGATTGAATATTTTCTTTTCAAATGCAAATCTATGTAGTCTATTCATACTCGACACTCTAAATAAAGATGCATTAAATTTAAGTTGGGTATAGATGCTTGCATGGGTTCATTACCGGTTGATTATGTTTTTGGTTTTCATATTCGATCAGAATATATATAGACATTCGGTAAATACTCATACCTTACAGTGAGTATCTAAAATGTATTTATTCGGATGTCTTTTAAGTTATTGGTGTTAATGCAAGCATCTTATGGTGAATGCTATTGGGTTACTTATAAATTTCCCTCTGCAATTGATGGTATCAATGATTTTGTATTTTGATCGTTTATGTTTATTTTGAAATGTTTTTGACCGTGGAATCTATGTAACCGATCTATACTCAACCTTTTTAAACAAATCTGTGTGAACTTAATTAAAATGTAAACTTATAATATTATAAAAATTAAAATGTAAGTTTAAATTATAAAATCAAATTAAAATATAAAATAAACATACTAAAATAATAATGTTAAATTTTATATATATATGTGCATAAATAAATGTTTGTATGTTAATTACTGGCAGTGGCTTATTTTATTCTTTTTTTAAATTATTCTTAGATAAGAATTTTTTTTTTTATGAATATAAATCTCTGCTATTCCAATGAGCTAGTGACTTGGGCTAACGACCGGATATCAAAATATATTTATTAAAAAAAAAAAGTTTTTTTTTTTGACTTACGTATCTGCCTACTTTATAAATTTTTCTAGGTTCAAATGCCTAGATGGCGCCCTGTAGTGCAGATGACATAAGCTCCCTTTCTCTGGATCATTATAATATATATATAGCTAACCCTGGAATTGTGATGTAAGACAAATAAAGACCTCAGCATTGGATTCAGAAATTGGTTATTGTAAATAATAGTTAATATCTTATTTTACATTGACACTTTAATGCTCAGATTTATATATTAGAAATTTCTACTTTTTATTATACCAAGTTAAAAATCAATAGAAAAGAATCATGGCTGCCCCTCTCAAAGAGATGCCATTGTAACGTTTTTCGTATTACTAGGCCCCTATACGCCTCAAATTTATATTTGAGCGTGAGTTGATCAAGCTGTATCAAAAGAAAAAAGAAAGTTGTATTTCTATTCTAAAAACACAGCTATTTTTCCTGATCAACTTCAGCCTATTAATTGTTACGAATTGTGCTATTGACAAAATCAACTTTTAATTTTATTTACTATGGGCGCCAGAATTCCTAAGAATCCGCTGAAATATGTCGCCAACACCTCTCGCAAGTTGTAAAACAAAAAAAAAATGAAAAGATTTTTATTATATTTTTTTTTTAAGGGGCGGTAATTCTACCGTAATGAGAATTAATGATTTTTACGATTATTAGTCCTGGGCGTATTGAAACATATTGTCAAAGGTAACTTACGTTTAAATCTTATTACACTAAAAATAAATTTAATAATAAAAAATAATAACTATTATTAATAACGCACAAATGAGAATTGATATTAGAAATATTTTTAATTTTGACAAACTAAAATACTTCATGTTAAGTAGCTAATTAATGCCTTGGAGAGAACACATTTAATTCAGGTGGGAAATATCCAGAAAATATAAATATCAGTTAAAATAAACAAAAAGTTCTTGGTTAAATAAGAGTCTCTCATATAGAAAAATTAAAGTCACTATCGGGATTCTTTTATACGTATATTTTTACGAGTAGTTTTAAATAGTTAACTTTGTCACAATCAGGATAATTATTCTTACCGGTAAGTTTCATGAATTCAGTAGTAGATAACTATGCATAGTTTTGTGGTTATAATGAGCTCGGCCTTTTGGTTATTGCTTGATCTTGTGGTCCATTTCCCCAGTCGATCTCGAAGGCTTTTCCTGGTGTACATCATTAGGTCCGATGTCTCCAGAAGCTCCGGTTCACTGCGACATGCCGAATTCCTTCAGCGAAGAGCGATCTTGGATATATTAATGTTATCCAAGACCAACTAGAGAAACAAAACGAACAAGACGTTCCTTCAACCGGATCCCTCCTTTTTATATCCAGTTTTCAGGACTTCTGCGCATGCTAGTACCATGCCTTTTTAATCTTATCCAGTCTTTATAAATTTTATGTAATAAAGTCTTTATTTTCTTCAAGTTTTCGGCCATCTTTAATTAATTTGAGTATTTCTACTTTCAGCTTATCTTTTTTTACTTGCTTTTGGAATTCTTTTGTTCTCTCCAATTACTGTTATTACTATTCACATAAAAAAAAAATAAGAAGAATAATTCAACCCTCATTGTACGTTTTTTTTTTTTAAAAAAAATTACTCAACAAAATTTTAAATCCACTTTTATCTTTTAGTTTTTTTTTTTTTTTTACCCAATGCCAATATATTTGTAACGTATATAAATAAACGTTACAATACCACCAGTGCCAGGAGATGAGAATAAAATAGGGGTTTACACTAATTTTATTCTTAAGTTTTTAAATTCATATTCGTATTTTTTTTCTGTAGTAGTGTGCTGATATATTGTGTAGACTCATTCACAAGCGACATTCGGCTTTAACGCCCACTTTTAGGTCTAACACGGCAGGAATGGAAAATATTTCAACATTCATCTGTGTCCTATCCGCTTTAGTGTAATATTAACGATAAGAAGCCCAAGTTATAAATACAAACGAGCGTTGCTCATCGTTCTGAGTCTTACAGGCTCGTGGCAACTTGGTCCAACTTGATCCGCCTTTCCCTTTATTGGGATCTCTGCTAGAAATAGTCTGACGAGCATTTAAAGACGGTCTTATGTTCATATACTGCGGATAAGGACTCGGGGCTATGTTATTCCCCTCTTCAGTAACCGCCTACCCGGTCAAATACTTGTGACTTACGTCTACATCATTATTTATATACGTTACACCATATTCTGCCGATTTTCATATTTATATTTTATGTATGTTAGCAATAACAGCATATATATGCACCCATTCCCATTTTCCAATTTATGCTAGATCTATGAGTTGTAATAGTCAAAAGTTGGCTATGCACATATTGTTTTTTAAAAAAAGGATTTTATAAAAGCTTTTCTCTATATGGTTTTGGATATATATGATTACATTAGTTTGAGTTAAAGCTTATGCTTTATAAATTAAATTTAAAAATATACATTGTCCATTATAAAAATAAATAATTTTAATGACATTTTAAACATGAAATTAATTGAAGTGATATTAAATTGCCTATGCACAGTATATCACATTGTCCATTTTTATTTTATATATTGTCATAAAATAAAAAAGTAAACATAATTTTTATATATTAAATGTTTTTATTTACTGTGTACTAAAAAGCAAAAAAAAATTGTTTCTTCAACCACCATTGAAGGTTTTAGATTTAACTTGAAATAAAAACATGGGGTTTATTAAATTAATCCTTTACTATGAAAAATAGGGATTGGCTTAAAAAATTTCTGCCCTCTCCCTGCCATGCTTTTATTTCAAATTAAAACTAATCCTTCCAATTGTAGTTGAAGAAACAATTATTTTTATTTTATTTTTAGTGCACATCAAATAAAAGCATTTAATATATATATAATTTCTATTTATTTTTAATTTTTAGTATTGACATGCTAAATAAAAATGTAAAACTATACTGAATATTAAATCGACTTGACACTTATACTTTATATATATATATATTACCAGATATTTCTGTAATAAGTCAATATATATACTCATTATGGTATATATCATATTTAATATGTGTACATAATTAACCCTTTTTGCATTCAAAATCCCTATTGGCAGATTGAATTAAAGTTCCAAACTTTTGATTGACCAATTACAGAATCAGCAGTAAAAATATATTTTATCTTTTCAAACTACATTTGTTTTAGTTTAGTTTCTAAAATGCAAATTAATTATTTGTTAGATTATTAAAGTAAATGAAAGTTTTTTTAAAAATAAATTTCTATTTGTAATTGATGAAAATAATCTATAGCAGTAAACATAAAATGTATGTTGTCATCCAATTATAAATTGTAGCTGTACATTATGTTTCTTTGCCAATTTATCTTCATGTAGATGTAAACATTTTCTAATATAATCTGAATTATTCTTCTAAAATAATTAATATTTCACAAATATTTTGTAAAAAAAATAATAAAGGTGTAAAAAAGGTTCTAAAACATACATTTTCACTTTGAAAATCATAATGAAAAAATAGAATTACCAAAAATGTTGACAGGCACTTTTTTATAATCAGACAAAAAGACAACCAATTAATGCCTTGGAAGGCAGACCTTATCTCATTGTTATATGCTAAATTTAAATATTATTGATTTGTTAAGGTAGCAACACTATTCAGTACAGTTTTCCTTGGGAAAATTGGCAAAATAACATTAAAAATATCAGAGAGTGAGTTAAAGATGTGAAACACATGGACAATGCAAGAGCATGGTTCATATCCAGAAAAGGATAAGTAACTTAAAATTATCCTTTCAGTTAAAAAGTGTTGACATTTTTTCTTTTTATTTGAATTTTTTTTTTAAAAAAGGTTAATAAAACTATATTGTAAACTAACTTTATTTTATGCTTCAATTGAAACCAAAAAAATCATATGCATTATTTAAAACATTGAAGTTCTAAGAATGTCTCTTAAATTTGATATCAAAATTACCCTGTCCAGTGATCTATATCTAAGAAACTAAGTCACCTACCTAAACTACACTTGAAGAAATGCACAAAATTTCAACAAATTATATTGAATTTAACTCTATTAAACCTCAATTTTAAAATGTTATTATAACTTTACTCAAAGTTTTAATTGAAACCAAAATATCTCTACAGTGCCCTCTTGTGAGCCTTACTTAAAACATATCGAAGTTCTAAGAATGACTTTTAAATTTGATAGCAAAATATTTGAAATTATCTCTGACCATTGATCCAGATCTAAGAAACTAAATCACCTACCTAAAATATTATAGTGCCTTATCACTTTGCTAATGATTTAGAACCAATATACCAAATTTCAAATATTGAATTTAACTCTATTAATCCTTGATTCTAAAATATTCTAACTTAAATAAAAGTATTTACAAACAAACAGAGATTGTAGCTTAAATAAAAGCATTTTAATAGATATTTATTTTCCTAAATATGTGTGATAATTGATCAGTTTTTTCATCAAATGACAACATATAGTCTACAAATAGAAAATATGGTGTACTTTAGCATTAACTGTTTAATAATATTTTAATTAATTGTATAGGTTAATGTATTTTTTGTTTGAAAGAAAGTGAGTCCACAATTTTTTTTTGCATATAATAAATAATAAAAATATATTTTAAGAAATAACAAGCCTGAATGCATTACTAAAATAATTTATGAATCAGACCCCTGAATCTGACAAAATAGATTGAAAATGGACATTAGAAAAAGTGGGTAATGTTTATAGATTTATTTTTTAAAAATGATTCTTTAAATCTGGTTTGTGAATTATCTTAGTAACATATTTAGAATTGTTTCTTCCTTGAAATTGATTTACATTCTTAAAGTTACCTATTTAATAAGTTGGGATAATTAAACTCATTAATAATGAATAACATTTACTGTTTTAGACATTTATGTTGAGATGTTTTTGGGTCATACATTGACTGTTTTAGTTTACAATTTCTCTATAATGATTTACCAGAAATTTTTAAAATGTTTTCAGAAAAAGTAAATAGGGAAAGTTTTATTTCAATTTCCTTAAAAGATTATATCTTGGATATACTTAAATATTCTTATCTACATTCTCTAACACCCAAACAAAGGACTCTCAAAATGCATTTCTGATAAACCCCATACTCAATATGATAAATAATCTCTAGCCTTATAAGAAACTGTAATAATCATTAAAAATATTTTTGTAAAAGAAAGTCGTGCCAAATGTATGAGTGCAAAAAATTTGACATTTGTAGATTAAACACTAGTAAGACAATAATAATTTTCTTTTTGGTATTTTTATTTCAGATTGTAAGAGTACAACTCAAGCAATGTAATAAATGTGTTGCCTAGAAACAGCTTACTTTTATTAAATAAAATTAACAGCTGTTAAATGTAGTAGGATTGGAGTACAGTGCCATCTTTTTTCTCCAAAAATATTAATAATTAAAGGAATTCACAATCTCAATCTGATAAGCATATACAAGTTAAAAGTTGTTTCCATCATTGCAGTTTAACATCTTTGGACATTAACTATTAAACTAAAGGCTTTAAATGTTGAATTCAAAATATGAAGAGAATTCTATGGATTATGGTAAGAAATAGCACAACTATCGACATAGGGTCAAGAAGTTTGTTTTTGTTTTTGATCAATTCATAATAAATTTTGTGATTATTTAATAGAGACAATGTGGTTATTAAATAATAAATATTTGTGATAAGATAGTTCTATATCTTGCCGAATCACTGGCATTGAAAGACCCTCTGCCTCATTTAAATGACATTCAAAGTGAATTCCAATTTTAGTCAGGTAAAAGTTGAAAATTTTTCCAAGTTCAAATCAGGCTTAGGATTTTTTCAAATAGCCAGTAGTCTATCCAGCTATCTATCTTATTATTGATTGGTAAATGATTTATTTATTTTTTAGGAAGAGAGTGAAACAAGAATGGGTAAAAATGTACAAATAACCATCATTCAGCAATTATAAAATTTGGTGAGTGCTTCCTTTTCTAAAATTCCTATATGAATAACTTCTGAAGTGGAGTTTGAATTTTAGTGGGCTCATTGTTTCTAGATTTACTGCTTTAGCTTTAGGATTTCCAGCTTCATTGAAGTGTATGTTTGTTATGTAAAAGCAGTTTGTGGTAACTAGACAGAGATACTTTGTTCAAAAAGCAGATCTCTTCACTCAATTCAAGAACTATTTACTATAAGCTTGATTAATGAATAGTTATCTGTTTGTATAGTACTACATCCATATCTTCAGAAAAGATCTAGATTTTTCTTCATCTATAAGAATTAGAATTCAAAGCTGGAACTGATGTGTTTATGGATGTAGTAACCTCCTTTTCCTCATTTATGCTTTTCAAGCTAATAGCCTAAGGTTTTAAACCCAAATTAATTTTCTTCCATAGTTACATATACCTTACACAAGACCTGTTTCTATATACTTAAATTTGATCTCTTCTACTCTTTAGCTGGAAAAGATTAATATGCCTACTCTTGGAAGCATTTAAGAAATCATGTGATATTGTTGAAAATCATGTGATGTTTGTGGTATTATACTTTACTTCAATGAACTCACATGATAATCACAGTGTTATCTCGATATTTATTTTCCTCTACTGAATTTTAAATATCACTTGTTAATTCTTTGTAAAAGCCTTCATTGTTGACAAAGTCTGCTTACATCCAGTTTCCACAACTTGATTATTGCTAAATTTAATATTTGTAAATTGCCTTAGACAAGGTCTTATAAAGTATTGGTTGATACATCTAGCTTCTGACTTACAACCTAAATTTCAAGTTTGGTCAATTTAAACCTTGAACATTTTTTCAGGTCACAAGCAGGTTGGCTTTTCTTTCATATAGCTGGCTTGCAGACACTAAGCTAGCCATCTAAAGTTAGTCAGTAAATGTTAGCTGGGGGATGAAAATCATAGGTTGCATTGAAAAGTAAATATCAATCTACAGATTATAAACATAAAGGACTACGATATAACATGGCTCCATCTGTCTATGGGTGTGTTTATATTCCTATGGGTGCAGAGCAAAAGTAGAGATCTTGCATGTTTATGCTTACTAGAGAACAAAATCCATAAACAGACTTTAAGCAAGTGGAAGTTTTTTTTTGATTAAAACTATTATTCTAGCTGGAAATAGCTTATAATACATTTATGGCTTTGGAATATTTTCACATGCTACATTAAAGATAAAACAATTTCTAATTCCCCCCCCCCCCCCAATTTCCTTTTTTTTTTGTATAAATAACTGATTTATATTCCAGGATATGGAACCCCCCCCCATATTCAGTGTATTTGATTTTAGGTTTCCCATGAATATCTGAAATCCTAAATCATAACAAATTGTATATAATATTATAATATTGCCGTTCAGTGTTTATATATATAGACACACACCTATAATTTAATTTTAAAAATGTACATAGTAAGACATTAACAAAAATAATTAACAAATAAAAAATAGAATGTAATTATAGAAAAAACAGTACAATGATAAACTAAGAGATAAACCACATAATCAGAATGCATGTGAAATGTAGATATTGGGGAAATGGCTGACAGATGATTGTATTCACAGAAACAAGTGTTAGCATTAGTTTTATGAATTCAAATTTACAAATTTCTGTTTTATTTAATTTTTTTTTTTTCAAATTGTGGGTAGCTGAAATCATGCATGAGGATTATTATAGCAGATTAAATATAATATTATCAAATTTATATGCAAACATTTTCACAGAGATTTAATTGATTGCATAGGTAAGGATGACATCTAGTGGCGAACTCAAAAGCATTAATGTAAATCCAAAAAAAAAAATTAAGTTATTAAAAAAAACCCAAAATATTCATAGCAAATGTATAAATATAAAATTAAATAAATGCACAAACTTTTGTACGTGTATATATAATTAGTAATAGAGTTAATATTTATAGAATCAAAAAATATAAAAGTGGAGACAAGCATTTTTCAGTCAACAAACCCTGAAAATGACATTTGTATGTTGAAAGTGTACTAAGCTTGTTTTTTCACCCTTTATTAAATATTTTCCCTCTCCTTTTTGTGAATTTGAATTTTCTTATTATTAATTTCATTTTTTTTTTTTCAAGTGATATATTTTATTATATATATGTGGTTACTTTGCATACATATGGGCGTATGCTTTATAAAATGGGTTTTATATCTTTCTTTTCTTTTATTTAGTTGAATGTAGTTTTGGCGATGACCTAATTATGATTCTCATCAATGTAAAAACACTTGGATAAATAAAAAAAGGAAAGAAATAAAATCATTTTATAAAGCATACACACATATGTATGCAAAAGAATTATATGTACAATGAAGGGAAAATTAATACTATATATATGACTGCATTTAAACAATTTCGATTAGTTCACTGTAAAAATAAGATGTGTTACATATAATCTACTTAATGTGCACAGGCTGTTCTAATGAGAAGATGTCTAGTTTTCTCTCCAAGCTATTTTTGCAGTACTATCTTTGAATCAATATGTGTTGCATAGCTACATAGTTTCATTATTCAGTTCAAAATTTTTGTTTTCAGCATATTTGGATGATAGGTTATGCTGTGAAGTGTGACTATGTTTTTTATACTTTCATCGATCATCTTCAATGTCTTCTCACCATTGTGAAACCTTGCAAACCACGTGAAAACTTTCTTGTGATTCATGAATTCACTGCCATACACAGTTTGAATTATTTCAAAAGTTTCACTAGCAGTATTTTCCCAGTTTAAAACAAAATTAAATGTTAGTGTATTGTTCAATCATGGATTATAGTGAGTATTAAACACACTATCACATTTTATATCACAAGTCATGTTTCACAGATATACTATCATCTTAAAATTTTTGTGATGAATAATTAAATTATATCCACTATTTAAAACAATCATGGACTCAGAAATGACGCTTACAGATAGCTTGGAAAGAGAACAATCATCAGTCATCTTTCATATTTATGAAAGATTCAAATCTTTTCAAATTTATGGCTAGTGATGATTAGGGCTTAATAGAACTGGTGAAGAGTTTTATAAAAACTCGTCATATGGGACTACAATTGTCATAGTTTGGATATTGTAATAGAAAATATTGTTTAAATACATTCATTTATAATAATACTGCAAATGTAATTTAGATGGAAGAAAATCACCCTACATTCATGTGCTATGAATGCATGATATTTCTTGTCAATAGATGTTTTAAAAGAATGGACAACCACCCGATCTTAAAGATTAATTTTAAATAAACAACTTTTATTGACAGTACTGAAAATGGAGGGCAATTCTCATTTGAGAGTCAAATTTTAAAATCAGCTTATATGTACAGGATAAAGAAAGTTTTTCATTTTTAATGATCTGCATTAATGAACCATATTAATTTATATAGATTTAATGATTACATAACATAGCATATATATATATATATATATATATATATATATATATATATATATATATATATATATATATATATATATATTTTAGATGGAAGAAAAATACTCTTCATTCATGCTCTATGAATAGATATTCCACATCAATAAATGTTTTAAGAAGAGTTGGACATCATTCTTAAAGCTTATTATTAAATAAACCGAGAGTTCACTGACAGTACTAGAAATGGAGAACAATCTTATTTAACTACAGTTCTGTAATGTATTAATTAGAAAATTTAAACAGTAAGGATTTTTCATCCTAAAATGTAAACTCTATTGTTGCTTTTTATATCTCAACAATGTTTGTAGTAGGTTGAGGAAACTCTCAAACTGAAAATACAAGATAGAGGCTTTGAAAATCTAAGAAATGGCCGCTCTAGCTTTTCAAAAAGTCTCTATTTTGTGTCATAGTTCAAGAAGTTTTTCAAGTACACGACAAGACATCATGCTAAGAATATATATAACAGTCCAATACATGTTAGGACAGAAGATTTTCAACCTGTGGGTTGCCTAAGACCATTAGAAACACAGTTAGTGGAAATAACAACAAAAGTAATTTTAAGGTTGGGGTCACACAACATGAGGAACTATATTAAAGGGTCACAGCATTAGGAAGGTTGAGGAGCCACTGTGTTAGGATGAAAAATTCTTACTGTTAGACTTAATAAAATCGTTATATAATTATATAATGTGAATAGTGTGGAATGACTAATTGTTTAACTAATCAACAAATGATTGTAATTATCTATTACTTGCAAAATACCCACCCCACATCAATTTTTTAAAAAAACATGTATTACAGATTTTCAATAAGATTAACAATTGTCATCTTTACAATGAAATTGATTCCAATTTATAATCCACACATCAAAAAAAAAAATTACTAAATAATTTGGTTTGAAAGCAAATGCTAAAATCTTAATTAAATATCATGAGATATAAAATAATTTTGACAAGTTATTAAAAAATAATCTAAAAAGTAAATGCTACTAGGGAGGCGCTGGCAGTTTTAATTGGGTTGTAGTTTGACAAATAGGGTGTTTCTTTACTAAGTTTTGAAAGATTTAATTATTTAATATTCATAAGAGAAAACATGTTCTAAATTTAATTTATAATTGTAAAAAGTTAGGAACATGGAATTGAGAAAACAAATTCCAATAAATAATGTCAGCATCAAACCATATTTTTTCTTGAGGAGACCTTATATACTATTTTGAATTATTTTATAAGCTAATAGGTGAGTTTTTTACTTTCTAAAAATTCAATTATTTAATATTTAATTTTAAAGTATAATAGCTCAAGCTATTCATATAAAAGCATTTTCATAAAGTTAAGTTGAGTTTCTCACATATTGTTAGTATCTTTCATTAACAGTCTATATATCAGTTTCCTTTACTAATTAAATGAAGTTTTGAGTTAATGATAAATGAGATCTATTTCAAATTATCTTTAGGTTGTAAATTAAAAGTGTATTATTTCTTGAATTTCTTGTAAATATTTAAATATTTATATCTGAGCAAATATCTAAAATTGAAACTTCAAAATGCATGTATAAAGATTGAAGTTGACAAAATATTATGAAAATATAGTATAGATTAACATTTATTTATAGTTCATATTTCATTTGTGTTCTATAATTTAATGACATATCTTTTAGTTTATTAAATATATTTAAAAATATTCTAAAACTTAAGTTTTGAAACTTTTTTAGTACTTTTTGTTTATTAACTTTATTCTCATTTTTATGCCCATATATTTTTTTTGCCACCTTTTTTTCTAACAGGTAATAAACTTTCGATATATATCAAGTTGTCAAAAAGCTGTCAGTAATCAGTATCCTTCTTTACCCCTAACAATCAGTTTTTATAAACTATTGTAATGCTGAGAAGTTTTGTTCTTAATTAATTCCCTGATTTTCCAAATATAGATAAATAGCTTTACCAAATATATCTGGATCCTTATGGTAAAGTGCACATAAATTAGTAAAAAGCACATGATTGGAACTTTGTTATCTTCTTTATATTCACACATAGTCAGCACTATATAAATAGACTAATACCATCTATATTCCTTTAGTACTTTTTACCATGCTTTATCCACTATTGCCAGTTTTGATTGCTTTAGTAATCTTCTTTGAGGAATCTTCTACTAAGTGGATTGTAAAAAAGCATTGTAAAAGGCATTTATAAATAATCTAGATGGTATTAATATTATATAGATTTGTGCAAATAAAAACAAGAAAGGATAAGGTTATATAGTAACTCATAAATAGAATATTTATTGCAGTAAAAACGAAATTAATAAGTTGATTTGTCTTATGTCTAGTGTATATATTTTAAAGAATTGATTTTTACTATAGTTTACGTCATTTCATGAAGTTATGAAATTAAGGTGTTATTTTCAATAGATAGCACCAT